>JAAAKL020013693.1:0-12329 GCA_010016065.2 Carybdea cf. marsupialis auct. non (Linnaeus, 1758) | reverse complement strand
AAAATTATCTTCCTGATCTGAAATCAAAGATTTTTAGATGCCTAAATTTCTGGTTACATGCACGAAACACTACCTTGGTACACTTTGTAAACAGATAGAAGAAGGTCATATCACAGTTGACTAATACTGGCATACTTGCTTTATTGCTTACTATATTTTACGAGTAACTCCGATAAAAATACAACAAAGTAGTACAAAATAGTGAAACTATTTTGGTACTTAACAGATATTTTTCAGAGTGCAAACTTTTAAGGATGAAAAACGAAAAGAAAAGAATGAAACTTATACCCAGCTTTGTTTTCAAAATAGCCAATAAGAACTTAGAATGCTTTGCTGGTGTTGTGTTTTTAACTGATAAGTGTCCGTAACACTTCGTGATTAATCAGAAAGATTAAATGAAGTGACATATAAATGTTAAAAACACGATAGGAAAAAATGCATCTGTATACAAAGAAATGAATTTCTAAAATTTACTGTAAGAAACAAGTTCAGTTTAGTTCAGTTACAAGATTGCTTATTTTTTGCTGAGGTCAACCAAAATTAACTTCAATTGCCAAAATCAGGACCAAACTTCGAAAATCTATTAAAGCAAATCTCAATCGGTAACAAATGAACTGTTCTCACTGAAATGAGGAGCACAAATGTATCATGCCACCAAAAATTTCGAAATACAAAAAACTGCACCCCACGTCCAGAAGTGTTCTTACCACACAAGGCTTCCTCCCACACGAGCCCGCCTCTCACACGAGGCTTCCTCCCACACGAGGCTTCCTCCCACACGAGGCTTCCTCTCACACGAGGCTTCCTCCCACACGAGGCTTCCTCCCACACGAGGCAAACATTTCAATTTTTTCTTTAATCATTGTCCTGTTCATTTATTGCAATCAGGTTCATTAAGAAGTGTGTTGTGTGTCAGGATGTGTTCTGTCTTCCTAACCCTTTTTGATCGTAAACATACCTAAACATACCGTCATATTGACATAATTCAGGTTTCAACTTATTGGAAATTTTTCATCCACATCTGACAAAGAGATGTGAACAAGTGGCAACAGAAAACAAATCCACAAGTAAACAAATGAATTAAGCAAAAAAATTCATTCGGGAGAGAGTTGACTAAATACCTGTAACTAGACAACTAGGCGCCTTTTTTCGAAATTTTCAGAAAATATCCACAACTAAATTCCGTTCACTGAAAAAAATATTGGGGGGGAGGGCAAATTTTACCCTCCCCCATGTCGAATAAGGTTAAAGTCTGTTCCCCCACTAACAAGGGGTTTGACTATTTCCATGTACATAGGACCTACTACATGAGCATTAAGCACTTACAGACCTGATGCCTGGTCGTGTGCTTAATTTCGACAACATATTAGGTACCGTTGCGAGGTTAGATAGTGGACTTCAAAAGCCCCTTCCCGTCTCGAACACTATCAATTGTAAAAAAGGCCAAGCAAAAGCGGTTAAGTAACATGATTCCGTCACATGGAGGCATTTGCTGGTTAAGCAAGACTGTGTGAAAATCTTTAGCGATTGCCCTCTCCGTATTCAAGTTTACGCTAGGCCTGCTTATAACCAGGCCATTTTGGAATACGTCAACATAAAAGCAAGATAGTTTTAACCTAAAATGGGCCATGTGATTCTTCCCGTTAATATTTTTCTAAAACAAACCTGATGTTGCCACGATGAGCCCTATAACATCCTTTTTAGGTTCCTGCCCTGCAAGATTTTTGGCGTGGCGTTCAAGGATTAACTTCTTTCCTGTCTCTCTCAATGCGGCAGCTCTTTTCTTGAGCTCCCTTATTGTCTTCCAGTTCTCTGGCCGTAACTAAACGCGAAAAAAATTCCAGAAAAAAGAATACAGAAATTATTACGTAGCATAGATTTGTAACATGCTATACTTCATTTACTCACAGATGCACTGTCACATAAATAAACAGTTTAAATGGTTTAACAAAGAATTTTAGTGAAATCAATACGATTTAAAAGATTTGACTTCGGAAATAATAATGTCAATACGAAATTCGAGCAGATCTTGTTGCAGCGTAGTATACTTTCTTATACATGCAGCTTAACTGTTTATCTTCTGGTTGTAAATATGGCTTACAGTAAAATTAAATTAAGGTTTTTCCAGGGGGTAATAGCTTGGATATTTGTTAGAACGTAAAGCTCAGTGTCGATGTGTTAACAATGTAATAAAATACAGATTCTGCGAGCATTAGCCGCCTATGAAGGGAAACTTCCTCACTGAAATTTATTATATTTTTTTCAGAAATGGGAGGCAAGGGTTAAAATAATCTGACGATTCATCATTTTGTGTACATAGGCAGATGTTTACAATTAATACTTATCAATATGTACATAAAGGTATACTGTATACTGTCTTTTTCTTACAATTATGGTTTTTATACAAAGAACAAGTCTCCCACTCCATAATCTCTGAGAGATCAATCTTGTAATGTGTCGAAATTTAACTTCAGGGTTGCGGTTGGTCTTAAGGATAAGTTTCCGGTAGTTTGAAGTCATGAATGTTGTTATCATGGCTTAACTGGAACTGGATTGAGAACTGGATTGGAAGCACTGATCTCTGAAATAGAATGGATCGAGCTCACCATTGTTTCCAACTACGAAAATGTGTAGTCACGAGTACCGGCCCCCTTTAGTTAAAATAGCACGGGAAAGTCCGCCATGTTGCGCAACATTGTTTACAAGCTTTGTGTGATGGGGACTGAAATGGCGAAAAGTCTGACCTCACTTTCAGACGGAAGATGCTCGATCCAGTGTTTTTTTAGAGATTTAGAGATTGGAAGCAAGTATGATATTGTCTCACATTCTTTTAGGTTCTTCCTGCTTTTAATGAGATTTATAAACAACTGTGGCTGTAATCTTACAAGTTTTGATCCTTTCAAAACAGAGTGTAGTTTGAGAAGGTATGCCGCCCCCTGAATTCAACTATCATCTTTCATGATACCCCGCTGTTCCTTAATCCAAGTGGCAACTTAACATTAGCCAGTTAGATACTCCATGAAAAGTGAAAGGAAATGACCAATAACGCCATGCAAAAAGAAATGAGACGCATTGAAACTTAGTTCCTCCTCGGAACAGCGTAATGGATGAGACATGAAATAGAACGCGTTCTTAATCGATAATCTCCTAGTCTTTATTTTTGATGACGAAACGAGTTCATTAAGTCCACACAAAATATTTTGCGACTTCGTTAGTTGGGACTTAAATTTAGGACATACATAATGTTCAACAAAAAGGAATGATGAAGTATAAAGTTTGATTGTGGAGAGGGATTTCTTCGAGTATTTACGAAAGGAAGGTCACAGTGGGTTCTTGGGGGAAGTTACAGTGGCATTGATAGACAGATATTGTGGACACTGTAACCAATCATGGTTTTCACAAGAACTACCTCTTAAAGTATCTGATTGCTGCTTCTTGTGATAAGTGGTGATTGATGCATGGTATTTGAAAATGACTGTAGAAACAGTTACCTACGATAGTTGTATGGTACTGCATGAGTTATCAGTCTTAATACATTCTTCTCTGTAGATGTTCTCACTAACAAAATGTATAGCCTTTAACTCTTCCTGCTTCCTTCCAGGAGAGTACAAAAATATTAACAGTGCTGATGTAGAGTTCAAAAGGTGGGGAGGTATTTGCGATCCTTCGGGTAGTCTCATCGTAGAATGCGGTCAGTGCTATACGGGTACATTTTACGATCTAAACAACAATTATTAACTCCTGCTGACGATAAGTGTATTGGTGAGGTCAAACGCTTTACATTAAGGGGTGAACCAAAGAGTTTTCACTTTTGGTAAAATATTTACTTGCTCCAAGGACCATTCTGCAAGAAATTATTGCAGGTTTTTATCATTTTATTAACAGGCGTAAAATTACCGTGTCATTGTTGGCATGGAATCTCTAGACAGGCATCCCTTTATCCAGAGTTATAGAGGATTCTCAGTCTAAAAGGTGCCTGAAGTAGCATACGTCAAAAAGATGTAACAGTGACAGACGTCAAGGACCATATACTTGACTCAGTGAACGAGAAACATTTCAACATGCACTGAAGGATACTGAAATATATTTTTGTTTTCGATAACAAGAAATTTGACTTCTTTCTAGTGCGTTTAAAAATTGTGAAACGTGAGTTTTTGTACATAATGCTGGCTGCAAGTTACTTACACCATACAATGGATCGTCCAGGTTGTTTTGTCCAGCAGCCAAAACAGCACTGATGTGTTTCCTTAACTCAGTCTCTTGATTTATCACATCAACATCCATTCCACAAGCAACCTGTTAAGGAAAGACAAATGGGTATGTGCAGAGTAAAATTATGTGAATCAAATCTGTTTATCATAGCTGAACGAAGAATGCTACTACATGGTTCATATTGGGGGTAGGGGGGTAGGGGACCTTGTTCTACCACGCCACCTTTCATAGCAGCAAATCTATTTTTTACTATCTGTTCATAATCTTGCTGACTAGTGGTAATTTTTGAAGTATTTGTTTTAGCTGTGAGTAATTTTGAAACAAGACTACCTGGCTGACACTTGTGACAGTTATCTTACTTTAGTGTGGTATTGCAGTCAGAGAGAGAGAAAAGATCCAATCAAACTTCAACTACATTGAGCCAGGTGCACTCTTCCGCCTAATATCTGAGAAAAGAGAGTAAACTTGTATTGTTTACTTTTTACTGATGTCAAATTAAATCTTTTGCTATAAAATGTTGAGGAGCTGAAACCTCCTTGCCTTCCCTTCTTCCATGGATTCTGGGAAATCGCTACAGATAAAGTGGTGATAAACCAAGTTGTAATTGTGATCACTTGACAATCATAGTCTACATTAGAATTCCAAATGAAAATCATATTATTTGCAACAGTCTGGACTCAAGACATTCTACTTTATATTCCATATTTTTAAAGTCCCTGATAAAAGTGCCTTGGCTTGTAATGGCCACTGTGTTTTTTTCTTTCTAAGTTGATAACTGCAAACTATAGGACAACTTATGAAATTTGTCTAGTTAAGTAAAAATGAGCTTGTTCAAGTTGTAGAGTTTGGAGGATAGCAAAATGTCAAAATATGAAATATGTCTTATCCTTATTACCAAGCATCTACTCTGGATTGGTAAGTCAGTGCAATTTTATTATGATGTATAGCCCTTCTTACGATAAAAAGTGGCGACCCCGATGGGACCACGGTTGCATATCTGGTCCTCCTATTCATAATCGTACGCGAAGCCTTTAATCGTACGCGAAGCCTTGTCCCTGATTGTTTATAAATTGCCCAAAATGAATTTGATCACATATTGCAGCTTGGCATCATTTTTCTTTAGAAACTAGCTGATTCTGTCCTCTCCTCTTCCATACTGCCTCGTGCATGATTGACCCTTTAACTTCATCAGATAGTGGTGTACATCAATCGCATATTAATGATATTTGGCAACACATCGATATCTTTTTCAAGTATATAAATCCTTGAGAAAAAAAGGTACAGCAATTTTGCCGGGAAGTGTTTGCTATTTATCTCTCGATTCATCATTATTGCTATTGCCTGGAAGAACGCGTCTGCCATATCTTAACAGATCACCAAGCTCTTACTCTGGCTATCGATGCTTCACCAGATCAATATTCACCACGTGAAATCCGCCATCTCGACTATTTGTCCAGTTTGCGATAGATATTTGTCACGTTCTTAGTAAGAAAACATATCCGCTGATACTCTCTCAAACACGGTTATCAATTCCTTACAACTCCCATCACATGTCGACTTATCACAAGAACAGCAAGAGGATCCAGACTTTCTTCAGCTCTTCTTTGCTTCATCTCAAGCATTTTCCCTTGCCCATGTCTTCAGGACACATTGCTTGCGACCCTTCAAGCCGACACAATAAGTTCTTTCAAATTGACATCAATGGAAAATGTGAAAAGATACAAGCATTAACCTTAAGCCAGCATATCTGAATTCGTAATACCTCCCTGTTACAAACCCTTCAGCAACAAACTCATCTTCATTCTCTATTAATAGCTATCCTCCTTTGCTTACATTTACAAATTCCGCCGTTGAAACTCTGAAGTACGACAAGCAACTACTAACTATGGACATCACATAACCTTAGATATAGATATACACGTAAACACATAAATATTCATAACCTTTAAAACTTTTACTATGTTATTTCTGAACATAAATAGTTTGTCAGATGCCTCCCTCTGCTATTCATTCTCGTGGAGAGGTACTGTAGTGGACATTGTGTGTTCTTCTTCGTTAGTTTATAATTACGAACAATAGGACGAGCGTCATAAAAGTATTATCTATGTTTAGTTAAGTAAAAAAGAGTTTGTGTAAGTTGAAGAGTTTGATGGACAGCAGCATATCGAAATATGAAAAATAACTTTCGTCTTATATTTGTGACAAAGTATCCACTCTTTATTGGTAAGTCAACAATATTCTTATTATGCCTTGTAGCTCCTCTTGTGCTATAGGCTAAACCTAATATCTCAAAACTGCAATATGATACAACCCTCAACTGTAATTAGAACAAATGACAACTCAATACTAGTGGTGACAACAACTAGTGAAAACCAAAAAACAGCAAGGAACGACAACAATCCATCTACAACCCAAACAGTGCTTAAGTACAATATCTTCGTCCAGTACAGAGGCAAGTGCAATGAGGATTATGCACGGCAACTCAAAACCAGATTCAAGTACCGTGCAACATTGTTCTGACATCGAGGAAGATTAGGACAATCCTACCATCCCTCAAACCCCAAGTCGAGACAGCTTTCAAGAGAGGAGTGGTATGCCACATCCCATGTACAGAATTTCATGCTGCCTAAGTCGCAAAAACGTCCCGGCATCTATCTACTCGGCTCAAAGGATACTAAGCACCCTAAGCCCCAGTCAAGAAACATATGCAGAAGTGTGGCTCCACCTTTGATGTTGAATCAACTGAGATACTGGCATCTACCTCTCGCAGCATCGCATGCCTTGAGGCGTTAGAGGCCCTCTACATTGAGGAGATGAATCCAAGCATCAACACAAAGGACGAATTCAGAAGCAAGACCCTGACAATCAAGTTCTATTAATTGTTGTTGGGTAACCTGACCTCTGAACAATACGAGTTTTTTTTCATTTGATTAATTATATATGGAAAAAAATATTATTATTATAAGTTATATATCGTAGGTTTGAAAATGAGAGTAATTCTAGAAAATATTCACCATTAACTATACATCATCGTGCCCTACTTCCACATGCAATACGATGACCTGCAGCAACTTTGGCGCAAAACTTTACACATTACGCCCCTTACTTGCATGCGACTCTCTGCTTTGACTGGTGCCAGTCAGAATAGTGAGAATTATCATATTTAAACGGTTTTTGAAGGAAGTCAATGGCTTTGTGCAATATTTTCAGACTGTCATTAAAGGGTGCTTCAATTTCAAATTGTTAAATTGATCACTGCCGCTTGTGCCACAATTTAGTTATCTAGTTCTTTATTACGATTGTTTCAGCGACAAAATCTCAAATTTCTCAGTAGCTCACCGTGGCTCAGGCCAGGGAGCTTGTAGCCTACTCCATCAGAAGACAGACCACCGTGGCTTCCCCGATTTGTGAAATACTAAGATACTTTCACGTAATTGGTTGCTCAGATTTTATTGTGAAAGTCTGACTGGACATGACTATTTTGTTTGTACTTTAACTGAGAAGCACAATGTTAAATGATGTACCGCTGATGTTTTGATAATGATTTAAGAAAAGGCTAGACCCACCTCTGGCACGACTTGAACCCACCCCTGGCACAAGTTAAATCCGTCCCTTGCACAAGTTAAGTCCGACCCTGGCACAAGTTAGACTTGTCCCTGGCACAAGCTGGATCCACTCCTGGCTAAAGTTACATTTTTACCTTCATTGTCTGGTTTCATGGAATTTAACAATACTCAAGCTTTACCTTCCACTTAATATTATTTCCATTTAATCAGTCCAAGCTTGAATTTGGCATTGATAATTGGCTTGGTACGGTTCCCTAAATTTTTCTTAAATTCAGAATTACAGTCACTTGTAAAAACCTTTTCCTTGCCAGATACGGTCTCTTTAAAGTAGACTCAATAAACTTTGCCCTTGTAAACAGTAACCTCTCAGAGGCACGTTATTCTCATCCCTGGAATTGCTTCCAGAGGTCCTTCTCATAACTTTGTTTCCTTGTCTTATACCATCGATAGCATCGTTTTCCCTATTTTTTTGGTTACGCGTGTGCGCTACGTGTTCCTGTTTAAAGGCTAATCTGTAATAAAATCCACTGGCGCTCTGTACAGATACGTTTGTTTATAGAAGATGTCAGTTTATAGAATGGGCAGTTGTTTCAGGACTAGTGAAAAGTTGTTGACGTCGAAGATTGTGTACAAGGATTCTCTAACTTGTTTTCTGTAGACGCAAAATTTTCCTGGTTTAGTGTTGATTTTAAAAAGGTAATTAATATGAAGTTTGTTTCCGTAGTAAATTTACATCTGAGTTGATGATATACCTAACTGATTTCCTTCCATATCTTATCAGCTGTCCTAACAATTGGGTCACAGACCACAACTATTTCATCGTCCCATTGTAGGCCTATGTCTTTTATATAAAGTCGTATTTGTTGTTTCTGTAGTGCGTATGACCCTATAAGCCCGTAAACTTAAGTCCAATCTTAATAACCCAAGTTACATCAAAAACTTCATTGCAATCTTTCTTAACCCCGTCATCTTTCAATAGTAAGGATTTAGGGGACAATGCATCATGGTACATGTTTCCAGTTCTGTTATAGAAACATGCCTACTTATAGACAAAAGTCCTTCTTTTAAAGTGGTATCCGAAATGGACGGGCAGAATTCAGCGATACCAAAAACTGATGCAGTGAGCTTTATTTGTAATGCTATTCAACGACAGAAAATGTCTGGAAGCAAAAAAAATGTCAGAGCTTTAAAAAGATTGCCCCCTCCCCGCCCGTCATTCGTAAGATGGACATATGGATAGCACTTGGCAAACTAGCCCCCTTTCCCATCACCCAGTCGGTGTAGGATTTACTAGAAACAAACGTACAGCTTTGCTTCAATACGTCTACAATACTGAAGGTGTTCTTTGAGACTTCGGGTTTTAAGTGATTCTTAGCAGGCTGTAAGACACAGGCAGAAAAATACCATTATGCATGATAAGCATAATAATCCATTAAAGCACTAAGGGTCTAGCAAGTCACTTGGTCTTTCAAGGCTCGTAATAATTAATCACAGTTTGAAGTATAACGTATACGCAACAGCTTTAAGCTTAGCAATACGAAAGGATTAGTTTATGAATCCTTACATTACTAATGACAGTCGCTGTATATCCTGAGAATTCTTTAAATAATGATACTTCTTCCTTCCCATCAACCATTGTGGTCAATTTTTTAAATAGGATGTCAAGTGTTTGATTAAATTCGGGAATCAGACTTGTCAAGCATCTTAAAGGAGAGAAGGAAAAAGTATATTAGAATATTTTCAAAATATATGAAGAGATTAGAAGAATGTAACACGAGGATAAAAACCGCACTGCTCTAATTTCTAACCTTCTTTATAAAATTGGGAAATGTATGCGAGGTGCCTCCATACTTAACCTAGCATCACGTTCTTTCCACTTGAAGGCACGCAAGCTCCAGCATATGCGGCAACTGCCGTGAACATGAACCACACTATGGCATATCTCGCAGTCGAGAACACTGCCGTAAGCAGCAAATACTTCTTTGGGGAGGAGTGGGGGGCACTAAACCAATTTTTACTCAAATGATTCAATATTCGAAGAACTTGGCCGGGAAAAAACGTAAACTCTGTTAAAATTTCCCACTCACCATGGAAATTATAGGAGGGGTTATATCTTTCTCAGCCCCCAGTTGTAATGGCACTAAAGAATAACTCTCTTTGAGTGCAACGTACTTCGTAATTCAAAGATTTATGTTCGTGATTACATTGTTAAGATATAGACACCACAGATTCCTACTTTATGCTCTAGGGCATAGCTTGAATTGTCGAAGCACAAAATATTTGTAAATCTCTCGGGGTTGGCCAATCTGATGTTTCTTGCATCACTGCACTTGCTGCAGAGGAAAGAGCTTGCCAAAATCAAGATGTGTGACTATGACCTACTATCATAAACCTAAAAATGTTCGAATGTAGTGACCTGCGTCTTTCCCATTCAGTGCTGCTTCTCACGTGACGTCGGATGGGCTATAGGCAGGGGCAGAATTGTTGGGTGGCTAGGGGGCTGAACCCCCCAATCTTTAGTGTCAAAGTATTTCTTCTATTTTGTGCGACCAAAATAGCTTTTTATTTATGTCAAAAAGTGCGTCAGAGACCGTTTCTGAGTAGCAGATTTTAAACATTTTTCTCGTCGCCTAACCGTGGTGGGCGTTATTTTCCCACTTCGTCAATTTCAAAATGTAGACCCCTCAATATTTCTGTCACAATCACGGCCCTGTTTATAGGTCTGTATCATAAAACAACAACTAATTAAACAAGGACATGAATGAAGGTTATTTCCTTCTATAAAACTGGATCCAAATAGAGTACTGGGAGAAACTATCTTGAAGTCTAGCGTTTCAATAAATTGCAAGAGCAGGTAATTATCAATCCAAAACAGACGAAATATCAACTGAATTTTAATCCGCAATTGTAATTTAATATTCTTACAATCAACTATCCAAAATTCCTAAGTCGACTACAAAACTTACGTTCTATGGAAAGCTGGGTTCATCATAGTTCTTTTCGGTTTCCAAGACTCATACTGTAGAATCGTCCCCAGGTTGTACCCAGTTGTTCTTTGAAAGAAAAATGAAAACATTTGATGAGAGCAAGAAATTAACTTGATTTCATTGATAGAATAAGAGAAGTACTTTGCTAACTTTCAGTCTCCTTGAGGCTTTGGTAAACAACTCCGTCCACCATTTGATCAGGCAGTCATTAACTTATCGTGCCTATTTTTGCAAAATAACAACTGTTTGCTCCATGTGAATATGAATATCCAGATGATATATCTAATGGGTCTCGAATATATCCTTAGTCCAACGTTTATGAGCTTAAGTACTTTTTCACGCTTTTCACGATATGGAATACAAAGAGAGTGGTCCTTTGTTTGAGCATGATTTCCAATCGCCTGCGCTACAGGGCATCTCGGCTGCATCTACAAAGCGTTCAATGTACATCTTAAACGATCACAAATGGTCCCGGAAAAATATTTTTAGTACTTCTATGAAATTATCAGACTACAACAAAGCATCCACAAGAGTGCAAGACACCTGGTAAGTCTCCCATAATTTTCTGATACATCTTTAATGCAACATGAAGACGTCCTCGTCATTTTGTGGACTGATTCTTAATAACTCCGCAACACATTTACAGACCATCTCAAGAGGTTCGACTAAGCCTGCAAAACATGTCATCTGCATCAATAACACTAGCAAAACTTCTACTCAAATCTCCTTATTTCCTTTCAGAAATTTTCGCCACGGAGGACTATTCGATCTTCCATGGTCATAAACGCACCTTTTAAATGTACTTTCTTTTATTGTCTTAATTTTGAGAAGACCATAGTATTATTCTGGGTATCACAACCTCTTGTCTTTATGAACATACGGAATCATTAAAGCACCATTTAATAGCGAATGCTTGTGAACCTTACAGGTTTACTTTTTCACACTTTAACTAAATTTTCATTTGTCTTTCTTTGCTCAAGGTGAGGATATATGGAAACTAAAAGCAAGTAACAAACTCGGGGAAATTAACACTAGTTAATAATGTTTTAAATATATAAAAATTTGGGTTCAAGAAGTTGCAACTTCTGCATTCAAAACCACGTCATATTGTTTGATACGTATCTGTGGACTGTGGTGTCATAACCTTCCATTACAATGTTAAGAACAAGATCACTAGGCTGACTACAACAGTTTCAAAGCTGTCGAGATGCCTACAAAACCTCGAAATTCTTGTAGTGGATACTATTCTTCCTAAAATGACGAACTTTTTTCCGATGGAAAAGAAAGTATTTATAACATTTCGACGATGCTGAAAAATATTGTAGTTGAAGAAATTTTTCAAAATGAATGGCTACAGCAATACAGCCAATAGAATGTTGCCAACAAATGTTTTCCGATTTCCCCATTTTTAAAAAAAAATTTTTATTGTATTCACCCAGATCAAGACCGAAGTCACTTCTAGGAACGGGTTACTTTTCCTTTTTGACTGACAATCTATTCATGCTTACTTTTTATGCTTACTTTTCATGCTATTTTATGCTTGCTATTCTTGCTATTCATGCAT
>JAAAKL020013692.1:0-12329 GCA_010016065.2 Carybdea cf. marsupialis auct. non (Linnaeus, 1758) | reverse complement strand
GTGAAACATTCAAAAGGTATACAGACTGTATTTACCGGCAAACGACAGAGCTAGCACCACAGCTTCAACCTTGCCCGATCAAATCGCTTTTGGTGTTGCGTCATCGCTAATGTGACGTCACGCCGCAATAAATGGGTTTGTGCTATGAATCCATGCGGGAATTGTCATAACGAAGGGGTGAATTACAGGGCAAGGGGTGCAGTGAATAAACGAAAGAAGGATTATCAAGTTCTTATGTTATATTCGAACACTTAGTAAGACATTTGAATTCGATTCCATTCAGATTTTATCCCAATTAAAGTGTCGTTTTGATTGCTGTTTCTACGAGGAAGTAATCATTGCATTTGTTAACGGTTTTGTTATTTACTATCCATTTTTGTCATTTTCTGTGAGTTTAGAAGGTAGATAGCTTGCTTTGGAACTTTGAGAGTGTCTCTTTTCCTTCTTTATGCCACAAAGAAGCCTCTTCTTCATCAACTTCGGCTGAAAATGGAAGAAAAGTAAGCACCAATGAGCCATTTTAAGAGGCGCTTGTTAAAGAGGGGGAGTAGCAGGCGTTCTACTATTAAAATTGCTAACAATGGCTGACGCAGTCGAAGTGTTACTGGTTGTCTTGCATCAAGTGCAAAACAATCTCCAATATACGTTAATGTGCATCTTGCAAATTGTCTTACAGTGCTCGACAGTTTTAATTCTTTCCCATCTTTGCTCTTTTTTAGTGTGGATTCTGAAGTTTTCCTTCATGGACAGAGCTCTCTCAATCATGACGGTATGGATTTCAAGTTGATTTCAATTCTTAAAAGTAGTTTTCTCAGATAAGATATCTGTAATATTCTTTGTTGCTGTTGTTTATGGCTTTGTTTGGTGTTAGCTGTCTTATTGATTGAGGGGGGGAGGGGGGAGTGTAGGATGGGGGAATATCAGAGTTGTTGAAATGTACAATGATGTAGCCGAATGCAACGCAGTATATATTGGGGCGAGCTTGTTTTAAGCCCCATTATGATTTATGGGCCCATCGGAGCATGGGCAACTGGGAATCACCATGTTTTATAGGTTAGAGGGGCACGAAAGTGAAATATCAAAAAGAGTGTTGCCGTTCCTTGGTCCAATTAAAAATAAATTCTGAAGTTATGTAAGCAGCTCGATAGCCTTTCAGAATTTGGGTTGACGCTGGTAGCGATATCCGTCGGATATTTATGGGTTCAGGACTACTTTTACTTCAAGGAAAAATCATGGGGGTGACTACTTACCGTTGCCATCCAAGTGTGTGCCTTGGAGGCAAAAGCTCATCAAACCTACCTAGGATAGGCAGGATGATATTAACCACTATTGATCACAGATAAAAAGGAATAGCTTTCTGATATACGATGAAGTAAAGGTATTTGTAAGTTATCTCAAGTGATTAGGTTATTTAAGTGCTCTACTGATGACCACTTTCCCTTGCATTCTCTCTTATATTGAGTGATAGTAACCACCAGGCGTATCGACAAGATAGATGGAACGTGTTGCATGATATAGATAAGATGCAAAAGTTCAGTGTAAGAATTCTTCAGGTCTACGTCGATGACAGACGTGGAAGTCCAATGTATATATGCCAGAAACCTTGCCTGAATTTTCATTTCCTACAGAGGGTTTTCATGTACATCATCAACAAGGGCGATCGAGTTGGAGGCATTCATGACTGCGACGCTTACAAAGCTCATATATACGTTATCTAATTATAATATTTGAAAGGCTAATTGTTGTTGTGTATAAGTCTACAATGACATGGAAACTATAACTTGTCGGTATTTTATTCATCATTATATGACAATTTTGTTTGATTCTGCGAAGTAGAACCTGAGATGTTCGACCCACGTAGTTTGCTGCGATGTAACAAATGGCTTCAGCAGATACGATTCTTTGACATCTTTCATACATTTGTATGACATCTTTCTATCGTAGATGTATCTAATATCCCTCCAATGACACCGGTCACACCCATGACACCTATCACACCAGTCACTCCATTCACACCCATGACTCCATTAACGCCTGTTATTGCAAAACCGAGCTCACCACCAAGATCAGTAACCATCAATGCCCCGTCAGGACTCTCTATGCTTGGGGCAGCGGCAACAACAACCTCCACCATTAGTGCTCAGGGCAGCAGTCGCCCACCGGCCACACCAACACGAGTTCAAGCTGGTACAGGCGACCCGACTCTCGACTTGGTGAACCATCAACATTGGATACAACTAGAGGAGGTAAGCTAGATTTGTTTTCTAGAACAATGCATTGAAGTTTAAGGGTCAGTTTTGAATTTTTGATTACGGCTCCCGAAGTTTGGAATATTCGGTAAAATTTCTTTTCATCAGTGTGTATAAAAGTTTCTTACATCTACTTTCTCTCTTCTTTTTCTTATTTTTCTGTTCCTTTTCTTGTTGTTTCCCGCTTCTCGTTCTCTTCCTCCCCCTCGTCCCCCTTCTGCCACTCCTTCTGCCCCTCCTTCCTTTTATTCTTATGCTTCTTCTTGTTTGTCTAGTCTTTTCTGTTGCAGATCTTGCCTCCCCATCTTTCTTTTCTTCTTCGTTTTCTTCTCCCCTTCCGTCTTTTTTTTTCTTCGTTGACTTACTCTTCTTTCTCTCTGATGCCTGTTTCTCGCTATGTCGCAGAGTCGGCAGGCTGTAAATTTGTTTATCAGCGCTGTATATCGGAGACACCCATTTAAATAACACGTAGACTTAATACTTGCATATCAGCTTTTATGAAGCCCTTCCACTTTTCCTTCGCTATATCCCTTGCATCATATGTTGGTAACGCGATGTGGGTTTTGGTTTAGAGTTTTCCATAAAATGTGTGTAACTCAACGTAAATGAATAAAGAAGCTGTGGAATCCCAACTTGTCTTTGGAAAGTTTAACACAGTTTGTTGCAAGGTGTAGAAAGTTAGCAATGTATACGGATAAGAAGAAACGTTAGATGTATTCTAGGACTAGTCAGGAGTGATGAAAGGAACGTATGTCTACGGCCTTAAAAAAGGAGTAGAACAGAAGGAGTGATGGAAGTGACGTGTGTGTGGAAGTCTTTCCCCCCTTAATGCTCGAGAATTTAAAATAGATCAGTCTCTTCCCCCTCCCGCAGTTGACACTATTTCTTGACTCACTGTTACCTTTGCCAATTCAGTTACACAGACTTTTGTAGCATCAAGAAATGTTTCTGTGAAAAGTTGTTGTGTATGTTGTTAATTAGTGTTGTTTGAATACTTAGGGTGTGGCCGACAGGTTATTTTGCTTTAATATGCTGTCGAAGGTCAAAATAGTATTTTTGTAATTATTCAGATATTATGCCTGCTTTGAAACAAAGCCTCTGTGAATTTCAACAACCCAAGGCAAGATTTTTTTATTCAAAGTAGCAGTGCCTGGATTGATAAATAGCCTTAAAAATTGTAACTTCTTAAGCCAAGTGGTGCGGACTAAAACTGTTGTTCAAAGAAGCAAAGTTTGGAATTAAGCAGCATTCTAAGTAATGCATGGTTACTGTTTTTCAGTTACGGGCACTTGGGGGTAATAGGCCCCCAAATATTTTTCAAATAATGAAGAAAGGTTTTTAACCCATTTGCCAGACTAAGACAAACCTATTTCAGTATTTGAGTATTTGATTTGATTCTTTATTCACAACAATTTTAACATTTCATTTTTAGTTGCATGAAACAATTGCCACTCCGTTGTTAAGCGGGTCAAAACATGCCTTGGTTCCCAGATATTCTGCTAAAATGTCCGCTCCTGCTGAGTAGGCTACTAGATACAGTAAACCTTACAGGTTGCAGTACTATCTTTACTCTTACGTACAGGTGGCATCTTCGATACTCAGCATGGCTCGACAATTAAAGATCATGATCGAACAAGCGAAGTATCAGTCGGAGGCGTCGAAGGAATCAGCCGTTGCACAAGCACGTATTCAAGCGGAAACTGACAAGCGTGAGGTAAGAGACACGAAAACGAGATTATTATTGATGCAGTTGTTCGGGATGAAGTTATATGGACTAAGTTAAGCGGAATCAAAATGAGGCACAAAATACTTGGATGAAGATACAGTGTTAATAAACATCCGCATTTGCCACAAACTATTGGAGATTGATATCTAGAATTGCTATCCCAGCTTCCTTTGTCATTTCAACTGAACGGCTGATACTGAATCGTAGCTACTACTGAGCAATCATATCTAGCAGCGGCCTAACAGTAATTTGAGTCGCGCTTTGATTTAATTACTACAAAGTTGATTGTTGCGCAACATATTCCAAGGAGTAACTGAAAGATATTTGTAGCCCTTCAACAGATCAACTTCCCAATATTGTATCACTGGTAATGAGCGTGACGTAGGCGCATGCGTCACAGCGTGTGAAGGTCGTGCGAACCATGGCGATAGCTGACTTTCGGAATCAGATTAATTGGTTTTTACTGTAATGTGAAATATCGGAGAACACCATCGTTTGATCTTTCTATACTAAAGTTGTTTCTGTTATTACGAACAGCCATCTTATCAACATCTTCAAATATCAATTTATCAACCAATGTATTAAAAGAAACTGATTTATCGAAATAGCGCATTGCATTAAATTGGGCAAAATACCGGTTTTGCATTTCAAAGTATTGAACACTAGCGTTCATTAGAGCGCGTAGGTAATTCCTTTGCTGTAATCAATGGGGAGTGATGTATACATAACTGCATTTATGGTGACATAGAAATATATAAATGACAAGACATTTGTTTGTTTTAGAGATCGTCACTTTAAGCGCTGCTGGTTCTTAGAACATTCCGTTGTATTGTATTGTGTACTTAATTTTTATTCGTGCTGTACTCAACATTTCATTGTAGGCAGCGTCAATATATTCTTACTTACTCGTTTCAGCGGACCCCTTCCCCAGTTCTGTCAACGATGGCAGTTATTGGATAGAGAATATTCCCTTTTTTGAATGCTATATTTCGTTTATGCAACGAAGAAACACTAGTATTGCTATCTATTTTTTGTTCCATTTCTGTAGGCTATCAGTAAAATTCGATATCAATCTTTGGCACAAATATCGCAAGCCTTGGCAACTGCTCAAGCTGATAAGGCCGAGAATCCATTAGAAAGGGCACAAGCCTCGCTATTGAAGGTATGGCGTCACTGTTCGCTTGGTTTTCTTTCGTGGTGGGGAAGTGGGGAAGAGTTGTATTTTTTGTGGTTTACTTTGACTTTACTTACACAGTATTGGAACCGAATGGGATTGTACTCGCGTGGATTACTGTTGCATTTACACCAGGTTCATTTGATCTGATTCTGTTTTGATATGATGTACCTAGTGAGTTGGGATCACATTTGTACTAGGTTTCATACGAGTCCAACTCTCGTAAGGTTTCTGTGGTCATAGCAGAGATAGGATTCGCTAGTCACTTTTGTACTTCTAAATTGCAACACGAACAGGTATCATCTTTTGCATATTCGCAGGGAGGGGTTAGCAATATAAGAATCGTTCTTTAAATGCAATAATACTAGCAAAGTGCAACATGATCCGTGAGAATGTGCCATATTTATCGTCACGATCCCCTACTATTCCCCTTAAGTACTTAGTTTAGCTTTTATCTGTTGTGACCACTAATCTCCAAAAAAGACTGGATTAAACTTCCCATTGTTTCCAACAGCGAATAAGGGTAGTCATGAGTGCTGGCCCCCATTAGTTAAAATAGTTCGGGAAGGTCCACCATATTACGTAACATTGTTTATAAGCTTTGTGTGATGGGGACTGAAATGGCGTCCAATGACTGACCTCTCCTTGAGACGGATGATGCTCCATTCAGGGTTTCTTAGAGATCAGTGGTTTTGACCTATTGGCTAATCGAGTTGTGCCATTTGAAAAAAAATTGTAACTTTAAGCGAGGTTTTATTATTTCACCAATGACTTGTAAACTTTTAGCCCACAGCACGGAAATCGGTTACATTAGATCTCGGCTGACAGTACTTTCTAGTCACAGAAATTAGTGAACCTGATGACCAGGTTTTTCGAGTAAAAGCATCCTCGTAAGGAAACGAAACACATATCATTGATGTTACTAAATGGACAGCATGATCAAAGACTCCATTTTTTAAATGTGCTTCTAAGAATTGGGGCAAAGGTTTGGTAAGTCTCACATTGAAATGGCAACCTTTCGCTACTACTTTGTCTGCAGTTGTAACAATTTTTTATTTTTTCTGCAGTGGCTTGAACCTTTCTAGAATCATACATTCTTTTCGTGCGACATTTTTCGGAAGCTATACAAAACTTCCTTTAATTATCTTTTGGCATCGAGCATTTTTTATTATAGAGAATCTCATATTTTTATTTTTTTGTTACCGTATTGCCCCCTCCCCCCATCAGAAAATAATCTCTTGTCTTGCAAATGTGTTTTTCTTCATAGCTAGCTGTTCTCATCTCATGCTCCAGACTTTGAGCTCCATAAAGCTTTCTGCTTTCAACCGTTCTCACAAACAGTTAATAATTTTTATTACGTTCTGATGACTTTCAGGCATGTCAAAACTGTGGGAGAGAGGCGCCACTCGAATGCACAGGTTGCTACAAAATCTATTACTGCGGTACATTCTGCCAGAAGAAAGACTGGGTCAATCATCAGAAAAGCTGCATGGAAGCAGCGAGCGATCAGTTTCATGCGACAAGTACGACCAAAGATTCAACTCACTGAGCACCCTCGTCGCCACTTTATTTAATGTGTGGTGAGTCAGTGTGTTACAAGACAGTGCGTACATGTCAGAACGCTTATTGGAGAGTGCGCATGCGCGGTGACAAATGACATTGACAGTGGCCAGCGGATGAAGGACTGTCATTATCACATACTGATTTCCTACTTCTTATGAATAAATTAACTGACGTATGTATTGTCAATAATACAAATAATGAGCTCGGAAAACTCAGGTTTATATCTTACAAACATTTCTTCCATTGTCGCTCTGTAAGAAAAGCAGAGGGTTTCGTTGATTTAGGATTTGAGACTCCTGTATAGAATTTTCTATATAAAATGCTCCAATACGAGGCTGCTGTAGGAGGTGAGTGTTCGGACTCTGATCCATTTATATTTGAATGGTGTCAAAAACGAGCACTTTCTGAACATAGATACGGTTCTAGTGAAACAATAGGCTATCATGACAATGCACCCATCTTCCAGTTTAATACTTGACGTAAAATTATGCAAAATATACGTGAAAGAGAGGCCACCAGAGAATAATAATGTCGGTATACAACACGAACGACTCAACTATTTACATTTTTAAGATGCTGTAAATTTTATGATGCAAATTGTTTTTTGTGACATGACTCTTTCCAACCTTAGGTTTTACGTAGTCTTTTCTCACTGGGAGATTTCATTATTGCACCCTTCCGCTATCTTGACCACCAATGAATCAGTGTTTTGTTGTTTTAGTGAGCCGTTTTGTTTTTGTTTGGGAAATCTCTTGAATGGTATTTTGCGCTAAAACACGACGTTTGTTATCCCCCCAGGTTTTGTTACCCATTCTCGTAAAGCACACGCATGTTAGAGAGCCGTTCGATTTCTATTTCCGCATATAGCGATGTTTTGTACTCGGCAGATCGTTTGAGGAAAACAAAATTTGGGCACGAAAACGTTGTTGGGGTTTTGTGGCATTTAGAGCACATTTTATTATTGCTACCACTAGTAAAACGTTTAATAGATAATTCGTCAGGATGGCCCTTGCGTCTTCTTCTTGCAAACAGATCAGGGGAAATAGATGAGATGTAGAAATTATGCCCAGAGGTGTATAAATTGCAGAGATGCTCACCGTGGTTGTAGAAATGTACACCTTTATAAGATGCCGTTGTTTATTATCAATACATTTGCTATTAGTTGATATACTGATTGTCAATCAATTTCTCATTCCACAAGGCTAAGTTCAAGCTCTAAGTAATCCTTAAGTAGACAGTTGTAAAACTGAGGTTGCTGGCGTAGCGGATTTTAGCAGAGGTTTCTGAATACGTAACATCAATATCATCCGTTAGGTTTGGTGATGTTATGAGTATTAACTTGTCCTGTTACATGTCATCTCTCGAAGAGTATCTACTTGTCGTTAACACAAACAAGACTGGAGCGGCGGGGGTGCAGAATCATAGGGACTTGGCTGTATATGTTACTGATATTTCGTGAACAAGTTTGCTGATCTTTCTATATCTGACGGACTTTTCCTTAAATTTATTTATTCAAAAATAAAATCGCAAATTGGCTAATGCTAGATCATAAATACTCCCTTTGAAGAGTCGGTGCTAAACAATTGGAAACGCCCATGAACTAAAACACTGAAAGTAATACTACTTTTTGTCTCAAATCTTTTAAATTGCATGTAAAATAGCTCCCCGTGCCCAGTTCTATGTTAATTATCTTTCAAACAAATGGGAGAGTTTGTTTCAAGCTCTGATAGTTACCAGTATTCCAACAACGGATTGTTAAACATTGTTGAGGTATTGTATCATCTTCAAGCTGTATAGTAGCGCCATCACCTCTAACATCAAAAATAGACTTCTCATTATATAGCTAATAGATCAATTGATAATCTTACAAGTTTTCGTCAGAAACTCACAGATATTCACAGAGTTACTAGAATTAATACTGCCACTGGCCTACTAGCTAAAGAATCCCAGTCTGCATCAGGTTGAAGTAGATTCTTTTGATAGGAAAATATTGGTACGGATAGAGACGATGCGATGTCAGTCACTTATGATACCAGTTCGTGTACATCAACTTTTTATTAGGATTGTATGAAATGAAGTTTAGCTTCGACGTGCTTAGGGAATTATCTTCAGCTAAGGTACAAATGTGTTTACTTGATGCTAGGGACTGCTTAAGAAGTAGACGAATCATTGGTATTTTCTGATCGAACTTTATGTGTGAAGATCATTCTAATGCGGTAGACTACCACTCCAAAATTCGAGTTAGGCAATAATTAGGTTTGTAGGATATTGTGCTTGATTGTATATACTAAATGGGGTTATCCTAAACACTATGTATTTTTTATTATCGGTATTCAGAACTGCTGAGGTAAATTGAAAGGAATCAAATGGTTTTACGGTTTTTTTTGACCTGTCATGGAATCTAGAGAAAAATTTGACAATTTATTCTGGCTGGGAACCTTTTGCCAACTTTCTGTGGTGAACGAATTAGGCGGTGGAAAACGCACATTTGTATATTAACTAAATTTTATGATTTATTCGAATTAGGTGATAATTCGAATTATGTGAGAATTCGAATTACAAGATTTGAAAAGATGCTTGAGCGATGGATCGTACGTCACCATCAATGACCCCCCAGTTGCCCACGCACTAGTGACATGTGCTCCCCTAACTGAGGTAGATAACCCACGATGATATCAGTCGGTTTCTCATTAATGATATGAATATTCAATTTATAAGGTACTTTTCGGAAGCAGCCATGAAAGATTTCAACTTTGTAGTTGGCTCGAATTTTGCGATGATTCGAATCAAGTACATTTAAATTATGCGGAGTCGATTGTATTGAAAAGGAAATTATGTGTTCAAGCCAGTAGAGCGTAGCAAACCTATAGTGAAAATTATGGACAGAAATTTCCCTTATTAAACCTGGACAAACGATGTATTAAAAGCAACAAGTTAAGCAACCATAAAAGGCTTCTACCGAGATTTGTGATTCTGCGTGCAACTTTCAATTTTGGAGGTTTTATCAGTCATTTGCATCTCTACCCTTGAGCAATAATTATTTGCGAGAAGCGGTCCCCTGTGTAGGAGTGACAAGTCCGATAATGTTGGCAGATAGAGCATCTGAAGGGAACCTGCATGACTTGCTTCTCTTTGCAGCCGACTGTGTCGAGAAGTAAAATAGCAAGTGGCGTTAAAGGGCAGCAAAACGAGACCAGCACTGCCTCGAACAGAGGCTACGCATCACTTGCCTGCCACTTTGGTACAAGTGTAGACATCATTTAATTTGAACAAGCGGGTTTAAAACGCAGAAACTAAAACCTACACCGTATAAACTGTGTCAACTACACACCCTTCCTTCATAGTTGCGTGCCCAGGATTTACTTCTGCGGGAGCAGTTTTTCAATCATTTACCAATCAAATGGCTTACACGTTACTGACGCGCGGTCTTTACTCGTAGACTACATGTAGTATACGTTGAAGTTATGCTTTGCATGCGATTATTTTGAGGGGTATTGAAGGTTAGGAGCGAGTTTCTAGCCAACTTATGATCAGAAGTATTCATACTTGTAAACTAAAATTCGTGTTTGTGATTTTATTTTTGTTATAGGCATAATGCGTATCTTAACATTGATTCTTGCTTGAAGTGGATCAATGCTAGCGTGTTCTGTTGTAATATCAGCTGATTATAATGCGACAGTTTTTACGACTCCGTCTCATTCTTCTTTGTAAAATATAAGTCGCTTTCAGTGCAGAGAGTATACCGGCATGGCCCATCTTGGAAGCGTCATATGTATCGTTGTTTCAAGTGTTTTCGCGTCACTTTCATCCAAAAGCAGTATTTTCAGCATAACGTAACATTAAGAAACGCATCTGCTCAGAAGCCCGACTAGATTGTGGAAGAATATAAAGCAGCAAAGGTTCAGACAGTGATGATATGGTGGTAGGTGCCCGCGAGTATATTAAGCGACGGCTGATCAGCACCTTGTGCCATCGATTCTGCTTTACAAACCCAGAGATAAGGACGTTTATTAATGATGCACAGGAAACAACAGAGCTCGAGAAGGGCATTATTCTGCATCTGGTTGAAGAGAGAGGATGAGTCTTAGCTCGAAAGGTAGCGGTTGACACTTGTGCCATGTTTTTCCAGATGGAGAGGCCCCGCCACTTCAAAAATGCGGTCGAGGAAGAGAGGCCGAAACTGCGAAGTGGTTCCAGCTGATGATGGTATGGCACCGGATCCGGTTGCGGAGCTGTCAGCTGTAATACACCATATTGGGTGTAGCTAGGTTGCAGTAGATTGCTGCAACCTGCAATTTTTGGGAGGTACCTGCAATGTTTACACGTAGGAGAAGAGATGTAACCTCATCATTGTAAGGTTGCAAAAGGTTGTTATGCTTTTGGATAGAATCAAGAAGAGCCGGTTGAAGTATAAACAAATTGGATACTGAACCTAGTTGTTTAGCCGAATCCGCGCTCTTGATTTTTTGCTGCACAAGCAATGACATAGAAGGAAGCTTTGACGGGAATGCTTCGGCTTTTAACAGGGTGAAATAGGAAGGTAACTATTAACTAGACCATGGTGTTAAAGAAATTTCTAAAATAGCATTTGCTAAGTAGTGAAGAGCGTACAACTGTCTTAGCGTGCAAACAAGATACCAAAGGAGGGACATCGCATTCCTTAACCAAGATGTTTGCTTCGTCTCATAAATATAAATGGGGAATTACATTTTGGAAGCCTTTGAACTTCCAACCATATTGATTCATCTATAGGTACAAGTATTTCCCAAGACATGCCGGCTTGTTTCGTACTTTTCAATGTTATTTTTCAGTTGCTGATGTAGCAATGTTAATCACATCACCATCCAGTTGTACTATACACCATTCAAAAGTCTATAACCACCATAGGCCGATGTCTATGTACCTACAAAATTGTTGAAATCTCTAAGTGACGCAATACCAAACAATAGGCATCCCAAATTTCTCATTCTTGTTGGTAAAGGACCGTAGCTTAGTGATAAAGCGTGGTATATTGTGTAAATACGTAAACCATGGGTTCGATCCACCGTATTCCCGCGATAATTCACCGCTGAGATTTTGTAACAACGACGTCTACTTTAAGTCATCACATATGGTGACCCCTCGGTGATACGAAAGCTCAACCTTTAAGAAGTCAAATCTTTATGGTAGGTCATTTTTATAGAACACGAATCACTCAACGACGTAATTTCAGTTGACGAGAGGATTGTAACTAGGGGTCTCCTCAGCATGATATGTTATTACTTTATTTAACAGATATTTTTTCTCAATCTGTCAAGGGCTGTTTATAATTGTGTCATGGGGCGTGACAAAAACGCGCAAAGTATTAGCTATTAATTCATGGTATAATTTTTTCACTTTGTGTACATCAAATCACCATTTGTAATATTCTGCCGACAGAAAAGTAATAAGGAAGCCGGTATTTTATTCCACAGAAATATAGAAGAGAAATCCGTAATGAATAGTTTTTCAATTATTGAAGTTTCAGTGATAGACAAACAGCTTGACACCGGTGAAGGACTGAATTTTGCTTAGAGAAGCTCGAAAAGTTTGGTTCGTGAATAGGAAATCAGAAAATCAAGGGACGCAGCAACCTTGA
>JAAAKL020013691.1:0-12330 GCA_010016065.2 Carybdea cf. marsupialis auct. non (Linnaeus, 1758) | reverse complement strand
GGCCTGATGATCCAATTACGCATGTAGCATTGTTGTGTGCGGTAGAACCCGTATCTTTGGAAGAAGCAAAACAAAGATCTGAGTTGAAAGGGTGGATGCCTGCTGCAGATGATAAGTATAAGTCTCTAATGGTTAATGAGACATAGAAATTGGCACCTCTACCAGAGGGGCACCATTGGGTGAAAATGGGGTCTTAGGACTAAGCTAAATTCGGATGGTAGTGTTGAGGGGATAAAGCCCTTTTAGTAGATAAGGGCTATGCACAAGAAGAAGGCTTAGATTACAATGAGATATTTGCCCTGGAAGCTCGCATGACAACTATTAGAACCTTATCAGCAACAGCTATTCAGAAAGGAATCCTCATACATCAGATGGATGTAGTGACAGGTTTACTTCATGGTGCATTACAAGAAGAAATTTATATGAAACAACTGTAAGTGATTGTTCAACGAAGTCATGAAAATCTTGTATGTAAGTTAAGAAGGTCAATCTATGGTTTAAAACAATCACCACGATGTTGGAACCAAAAGCTT
Organism: Carybdea cf. marsupialis auct. non (Linnaeus, 1758); assembly: GCA_010016065.2. Classification (NCBI taxonomy): domain Eukaryota; kingdom Metazoa; phylum Cnidaria; class Cubozoa; order Carybdeida; family Carybdeidae; genus Carybdea; species Carybdea cf. marsupialis auct. non (Linnaeus, 1758). The sequence goes on along the minus strand of JAAAKL020013691.1, from coordinate 11,797 downwards.
GGTGAACATCTTAAAGGCTTGGAACATGAACAGTCAGATGCTGATCCATGCTTATATACTAGAAATCTTGGCAGTTTTGTTGCACTGTTGGCTTATGTGGATAATCTTATTCTTGTTGCTGAGAATAAAGCAGAAATTATTGAAATGAAGCAAGAGCTCATGAACCAGTTCAACATGAAAGACATGGAGAAGATTTCATATTTACTAGGCATAAAAATCAATCATGGCTGTTAATTCCAATTTTAACAAAGTATGTGAAGAAGATAAAGGTACAGATAAGTCACTATATCAGTCAGCTATTGGTATGTTGTTGTATGTTGCACTAGGTACTAGACCTGATATTATGGTCGCAGTGGGGGTATTATCGAAATTTTCTTCAGATCTGACAGAAGAACATGAGAATGCTTTGAAAAGAGTGTTCAGATATTTAAAAGGGTCAGTAAATCTTGGATTGTTATACAGTAAATCAGTTAATTGGTTACTGTGATGCTGATTAGGGTCAAGATCGTGAGACCAGACATTCTACTACTGGTTATGTGGTTACTTGGTATCTGGTGCTTTCCCTGTGGTATCACGGAGCTCAGTTATGTTTCTCTCTGAAATTGATGAAGCTGTGGTCTCTTGCTCTCCAAAATCAATGAAGCTCTGCTATGCTATCCTCTGAAATCAATGAATCTCTAGTATGGTGTTCTCCAAAATCAACAGGGTTCTGATGTGTTTGTCTCCAAAATCAATTCAGGTCTGGGATGCTCTCTTATGTCAATGAGGCTCTATCACCTTACTCTCCAAAGTCAATGTTGTGGCCCAAAATCAAGGGGCTCTGGTATGTTGCTCTTCAAAATCTTCAAAACTGGACATCAACTTAAACACCAGATAAAGTTAAGCAAGGTAAAGCTGGTCAAATGCAAGCATAGCAAATTAAAACCTGCTGAGATTATCCAAGATTAGTACATGCTGTACAAGCTAAAGTTAGAGTAATGCCTACCGGTACCTGGAATTTTTGAAGTTGATTGTTGGGCGGTTGATGTTGGTGGAGGTGTTGTAGTTGGTGGTTTCCAATCTGACAATTTGCAACCAAGAAACTCCATCCGGACACATTTGATATTTTCATCAATAACTGGAAACCATCGAACATATCTTGCAGTAAAAGGTAGCTGAAACATAATCTCGTCAGTTTTATCCTTTAAGTTCTTTGTCATGACATCCTATGGCAAACAGTAAGAGCTGATAGAATACAACAAGAAAAAAATGCAATGCTACATGCTATGGTAAAAAAAACTCCTAAGGGTCAGATTGGCAGAGCACTTTAAGGTCTGATTGCTCTGTCATGAATTATGTGATGACATAGTTTTAACACCATGCACTCCCAGGGGCTAAGGTGGTGCCCATATACATGGGACATGTTTCTGGAGCATAGAGCACTTTAAGACCAGATACCCTTCCTTCTGGGATTTGAACCCTGACCATCTTGAACTGAAAGTAACAAACTTATCCACCAGACCACAGTGGCTCATAAGTGTTTCTCTATATTGTTGTTGTCTCAAAATTTGTCACTTGAGATTAATCTTTTCCACTCTACACGGACTCTTAAAAAATAGAGTGTCCATGCAAACAAGTTGTATTTTTAGTTGTATAAGACCGCTTACTTGCTCTTCACTAAATTGGGACTTTTTGTTGCCAATTTGAAAATCTTCCAACAACGTCAAGGAATCCATTTGGGGCCACAGCAACAAAATTTACAATCAAATGAGAATTAAAAAAGATAAAGTATTCTGTGAATTGGCAAAGAGGTAACTTGAAAGACATTGGTGCATTGGTATTAGAAATTTGAGTTGGAACACTGAATAAAAATTAATACTAAAACTCTGCACTAGCACCTTCTCCAACCAGATGATAGGAAAGTCATACTTATGGTACATGTAGTATGACGTTGCTACAAAATGTTAACTTGTTCACTGCAACACACTGTTTCTTAAGTATAGAACATTCCTCTGTATGCGAGGTATCTGCTGGATACTTCAGTTTCAGTTCCGCAGTCTACTTTTCAGACTTTCTTTCACTGGTAAAACTATTTGAAAGTAAACTAGCATTCTCCTTCCTAAAATCCTGAATAAAAAACTGGTCATTCAACCCCATTCTAAACCCACACCATTACCTCAATTTACCCTGCTCTAAGAAGCTACAGGTAGCTGGATACCATAACTGCAACAGAAATAATAAAGGAATATTTAATACGATAGCATTTATTGAGTACACAGCTAATTGAGTACCTGGGTGACATATGGGTAGCCAATATATATAAGCATTATTATTGTCATTCAAAACTCCTAACACATTACATGGGTTTTTTAATGTTTGGGGGTAAGTTGTAGTAAACAGCTATTTTGGTATCCCATTTTTTTTACCACAAAAGTCATTAACTCATGTGAAATTAAGAACTGCATAAACCACTTTCTATTTCATCACTGGCATATGCGATCTAGCATAGATTGGGGTAAAGCATTTTGTGAGGAGATTTGTAAGAAGGAAATATCAGTGGCCCTTGTCTAACGGGTACCTTCTATTACATAGCTTTGCCTCGGATGAAATGCAGTGTCTAGATATTCCAGAATTGCATGATATAAGGCAAAAATATTGAGGCTTTATAACCAATATGCTCACCTTACCTTGACTGATCTAAACTGATTTTAAAATTATTTCCACACGAATGATTTACAAGGAAATGTTAGTGTTACAGACCAGTAATGATTCATCTACTTAATTAGCCTGGAACTATGAATAACCCATATAACAGGAACAGAAACTATTAATCATAATCACGTGATCTCATTGAATCACAACACTGCCAAACATATGTGTAATTCCATTTAAAAATTCATTATCACAGAATTTAAATATGAATTACAGTCCTAGTATAAATGCAATGAAAACATGTATACCATAAAATAAGATCACATCAGAATACCTGAGAGCCATCCGGTTGTTTGTAGGTTTGAAATTTTTCTTGTGACTTCTGTTTATACTGTAAGAGAAACTTTGGTCCATAATTGAACCTTGTATCATCTTTTTTCCCCTGCAACTGTATACCGGTCACTTTATACTCCATCCCTAGGTCAACTTGGATATAACGGGTGTCTTTATAATGTGGTGATGTTGCAACTCTTGGTCGTTTAGCACACCAGCCATTTGAAACATCCAATCTTGCATCTTGTCCAGTAGAGCTAGCAAAACTTTCCCCAGCAGGTACAGTGATTTGCTCATCTTTGATTTTTCCACTTCTCATGCCAAGTGGACTTTTACAGCCTTTTGCAAGAAACAGACAAGGCCAAAACATAGAAATACAACCACACCAAAAAAGGAATTAAAACGGTACCATGGAACATGCATCTCTATCTCTCTCTACTTGAACATATATGCCAATTTTACAAAGATAAAATAGAAATGAAGGTGATCAACTTTAGTGTATGCTAACAAGAATGCACCTCTCCTGCTAGCTACAACATATTTTGTGATAGGGATGGGAAATCCCTGGTCAAGCACTGGCCACATCCTGTAGCACTGCTAATACTAACTCAATCAACCATTTACCAATGGAAGACTGAGTAAACCCTTGCACCTCTATCTGGAGTCAAACTTGGTCCTGTTGATTTGTAATGCACCTTAGAAACATCTTCTTTTGAATTTTATACCCTATAAAAAGTTATAGAGCATCCAATACGCTTAAACCTGAGGTATGCCTTATGGCTTCTAAAGGTTAGCTGCCTTTCCTCACATTAAACCTATCAGCACTTGACAGCTTTTAAGCAATGTCTCAGGGTCCCAATAAGAAGTCTCAAACTTACTGTGGGATTTCTTTGCTTCATAATGGTTTTTAACACACTGTAATTGATATTATCATGCTTGAGTCCTCTCTCCTCACAGAATGCATAGATTTCAAGTACTCTTTGAAAATTGCTGATTGAAAGAGTGAGGAAGTGCTATATGCATGCATTGCGCTAAGGTACTGCAATGTAGGGGTGAATTGGATAAAGCATATTTTGAATCATAATAGGGCTACAATTTCCATTGATCAGTCAAGGTTTTACTAAATGTGTATTATGAACTACTTGCTCGAAGTGGATCACAGAGTGATTCACAAAGACCTCTCAGTGTCAAGAGTTTTAATTGCATTCTGATCTTTGGACATTAATACAGAGGTCATAAAATGAAGTGCTCTGGTACTAGCTTTTCTCAAGTGCTATACCAGAAATTGCGTTTTTAAACCTTGAAACTGCCTTTAAATTAAATTTAAGCAATTGTTGAGTGCTCAATGTTTATACCAAATCATTAAGACTGACAATAAATCTGCTTTACTTCAATAACAGCTTTGAGATCCTTTCATAAGTAGACTTGGAGTGAAAAAAGCAAAAATGTATGTACAGGTACACAACCACAAAAAATGTAATGGAGGATCTTAGGTCTAAAATATAGATTCTTTTAGCTAAAGATAAAGAGAATCTACATGCTCTGATATAAGTATGATGATGTTCACTAACCTGAAATTCCATCATTGATAAAAATTATACCTAATATGGCTGCTAAAATAATCAGCTTCTTGAAAATGTCCATTGCACATCATGAACCTACACCAAAGAGAATATATAAATATGTATGAACAGGTCTGGAATGGGGAGAACAAATTTCTTTAAAGCTAATGACAGCAAACTGCCATGGTGTTATGGTTTATTTACATAACTTACATGTATACATTATATATATAGTGCCAACAATACAAAAGTAATCCCTCCAAATCCAGTGTGCATTGTTTTGTTCCTCAGTATTCACTGTTTCCTGGTTTGTTGTGATTTTGTGACACAAAAGTATTGGACTAATCCATTGCATATTTAACACAAAAATTTCTTTTATCGAAAGTGATAAAGATTTGGTCACCAGCTTGGACTTTCAACATTGTACAGGAAATATTAATGTGTCTAAAAACCATACAAAGATGTGTCACCTTAACAAAGTTTGACCATTTCTTCAATAAGTTATGTTATGTGTTGACATTAGGCCTACAATGTGCTTCCTCTTCATAAAAAAACTTCAACAATACTTCTTTGATGGTTCTTGAATTTACAATAATTTGAATAATTTAGATTTTGAATTTGAAAGCCTTAAATACATAAATAAATAATAAATACAATTTTGTGAACAGGATTGATGAGAAACCATAAGACCATACTTATTTGGTATTTATATAAGATAAGACAGTACAAAGACAAAGGAAATGCAATTGTTGGATAATCTGGATGTAAAAGTGGTCACTTTGCCAACAATGACAGCTGTGAAGCAATTTTGTAAGCAGCTTGATTTAATGGTACCTGGTTCTGCAAAAAACTTTATGAAAAGGGCATTTGTCACTTGCCATACCGAAGTGAAGAGAAAAACTGAAGAAGGCACACCAACTAAACAAATGGAAATAAATTTTATCCTGGCACACAAGATGATTCATGCAAACTGTATGATTCAAAAGCAACATTTCCTGACATCTGAAGAGGGAAAATGTACTGCTTTATATGAAAGGAAAAAATTGGGAATTATGGGAGTGCTAAATAAAAATCATGATATTTCCTCCCAAAGACCCATTTATGTTATACCTTTACAACTCCTATATGAATAAAAAGTTGTCAAGCTTTTAGAAACAAAAGCAGGGATTTTTAAATATGGTCAGATCTAATATATTCCCCATACTAATAAAATTGTCATGCACTAAATTATGATAACAGCCAGCCAATGCTTATCAATTATCATTACATTTGGCTTGCGCAAAAAAATTCAGCCAAGGGAATAAACAGAGGGGAATAAAAGCATACAGTGAGTAAAAAATTGTGGCCTCGCAGATAGGGAGAAAGACACGAGTAATAACAAACTAGACAGGTCCATTTCACTAACTGGTATGCAACATAAAGAACAGCATATGGAAGGATTCAGATTACCCAACATTCTGTCAGTCAGCAACTCAAACAAATTAAATGGTCAATTAATGCATATCACAATAAGTGTTTAATCAGAAAAGTATCTGGTAGTCTCTTTAGATCTGGGGTAGCTAACATATTCACAGTAGGTCACATAAACAAGAGAATGACCACAGTGTGACACAACCATTTTGTCCTGTAAGTAAACTTGGTACATCTGACATGATAGTGGTAGTGCCAGAAAATGTGCACAACCAGCACACAGCTGCTCCATTTCAGTTTTATTGGGAGTTTTTAGCAATCATTTATTGTGTACAAGTTGACAAATTTCAAACATTTTGAACATTCATTGTTTAAGCTTTTGCAATGTACCTGTGGGATGCTATGAAATGCTAGAATTTTGGACATGTACTAACCTAGAATTGTCAAGTCATACTTGTCATGATGCACTTTGCTAGAATCACTTTGAGAGAGTAGATATGAGTACTCTAACCCCCAACCCTAATTTGATTCTAGGAAAGTACATTTATGGCTTAAAAAATCCTTCCAAGAAATACATGTCCAAGTATTCTAGTGAAATAAATCTCCTGAAGTATGACTGATTATACATCCCCTCAAGTATGACTGATAGCTTGATGAGCTGACCTCCAAGTCTGCATGTGACACACTGGCCCTAGTTTATTGACTCTTAAACTTGATGGCATTCAAAAATGGTCCATGGCTTGGTATGTGACTTGGCTAGCAACATCGCCTCAGTCTGTCTGGACTCTCACCAAAATAATAAGACTTCTCCTTGAATACATACATCTGCATGACAATAAAAAGGTACAGTCAATTATTGAGCTACTCAACATTATCCATCTCGAGGTATGTCAATGCTACCTGCCAAGTTATATTAACTCTTCTTATTCTTTGCCCATGGTATGATGCCATGTTGTACATCATAAAGTTAAACAATGCAAATCAAAAGTAATGCTAGAGAGAGGCAAAATGTCACCACCAGGATCTTTTGGCACCAGATAGTTCTAGGCCTACTTTGGCCATAGGGGTACCTAGGTAAAAGATCTTCCCTTTATAAATAAATGGCAAGTAATCAGGAATGGTTTGGACACATCAACTGCAAATACATCATTTGTATAAATATCTGCAAAAAATGGAAGCAATGGTCCCAAAGGCATTGTACCATTCACAGGTCCCAACAATTTTTCGCACGCACAAAAGTAAGGCAACTCCCAAGTGTTATCGATCAGAGACACCTTTAAATCTCAAAGTCCAGATACATATGAAACTTCCGTTGTTACTTTGAAATACAAATATATGCCATGATTCCTTCAACATCCTCGGGAATAGAAGTTAAGAATAGATAAACATGAAGTCTAGGTCCGTAACTAAACAATAGGGGATGACATTTTCTTCAGTGTAAGATAATAGGGCGACTCCAAAATTGAATTGTTTTGAGAAAGGTGTAATGTTTTGTTTTTGTTATTGTTTCGCCTACTCCAGTGCAGTGGAAACTTCTACACGGTCAATGTGTGACCTAACAGGTACCGGTACAAATTTAAGATTTACAAGAGGCATGGTGGCATACGGTACAAGGACAAGAGGCATATGGAGGATTCGAGCTTGGCCATCAAAAACAAACTAAAGGTTAAGATAACATTGACTGTCACTAAAACCACAACTATTTGTTGTTTTGTATCTTGGCTATTAAATACATTGATAATCCACATCTTGCGAACACGTAATAAAGAGGACGCGGTATCACAAGCCCTCTACAACCTACCGTTAATGAGCAAAGCTTTGAGATCAACAAAATTCCACGAGGTTATTTACTTGTAACAGCTGAGAGGCCTATGCTATTCTAGCCTATTAACATGTAGGCCCAATGACAATCGACCTTATGAATTATCTGTGATTTTGAATCACTTCATGTAAAACTTGTTAAGCTGCATAAAACTGAATCGATAAAGCGTATGAAAAATTACAGCAGTTAAGTTGTGTCTGCACGACTGGCACCATTGACAGAGGAGTGATAAATCGCGATCCGTATTGTCATCATTTGTTTGCTTATATTTTTGAAGCAGAGATAACATTATACTTACAGCTGACAACAAAGTTTCGATCACAAGTATCAAAGGGTGAATTTGAAAGATCACTGCCAGTTATACTGAAAAGTTACATACCAACAGTTCCTAGAATTGTCATAAAAAATCGTATAGGAATTCCGCAAAAGGCTTCGGCACGATACGCTGGTGTTTTCGTTCTCTAACAAAACCAAGCTGTAATCGATTCAGTCAAAATGCGGTCAGTCTCAACAAACATTTCAAAACACGAGCAGATGTCTTCTGTCAAATGATAGATCCGTACAAAATAACATGATGGTCTGCAGCTGTTTAGTGAAAATAATAACACTTCTGCCTCTCGTTTACCTAAAAGAGCAATCAACAAGGCTACTGATCTGATGTACGTATTCATACTTTGATTATGGGCACCTAAACCATTTACAAAATTGTACGAGATCTTGGACAGGTTATCTATATACTAAGAAATCTCCTAGGGCTGTAGCAAAACATTATTAAGAAGCTGCATCAACCGGAAAATCCGTTAACCCACCCAAATATGTTGTTACCTACCTTCTCAAATTATCGATATTCTCTTATCGCAATTCCACGATCGCGAAGTGAATCATAAACCTGCTCGGTTTATCACTATCAAGATAGACACTCCTGAACGTTTAATGTACACATACTTATCCAAATCAACAAGTAAGTCCTTTTATTAATCATGACATCACATCGTATCTGACTGGCAAATTTAATCCGAAGATCTCACTTTTCCGTCTTTACGATCAAGTTTTCGCTTCCCTTCTGAATGATAATTACAACTTAAGAGATCTGGGGCTTTCTTATGACGTCACGAGTCATCTATCTTGCACCATACAATACTATTTCCTGCTTGTACACCCAGATTACCTTGTATGGTTCTGATGTGAACATTCTGTAAAAATCTCTCGAACTATATTGTAGCAGGAATAATAGCGAGGATAAACAGCACTCAAGTAAGTAAGATTGTTTAAGAGATCGCATTTTCAGTTTTAGGTTGAATAATACTCTATTCAAATGAGCACTTTTTTCTACTTGGGGTCATAACAGTTGGGGGTAGGGGGTGTCCGCAATTTTCGTGACAAGCAGTTACGAAAGCTTGAAAGGGTGGGGGTGTCAAGATTACTTCGTTACGTAACACCAAAAAAATCAGAAATCCTAAAACAACAATTTTATTCCCGTACATTTTTCTCAGAAACTCATTACCCGCTTCAAAACCACTTCAAAGACTGCAAAACTTGACTGAAAAACTGAAAAACCTTTTATTTTCTGGACGCACGCTTGCTGAAATCTGGTGGGGTCTTTTGATTGATGTCAACTCAGTTGTAGCAGAGTTTGTTGAAGATAAGATAATGCACCTGTTATCGTGGGGACAACATCAGAAGAGTGGAAAGCGTACCATGTTCGACAGTTGAAGTGTTTCTTACAAATTGTAAAATGTAAATAGTTGTTCCTGAAGGATTTTACCACCGCCTATACCAGTCGTACACACCATAAACGGAATTGAGGGGACAAAAGACGACAACGATGCCCCGCCAACATGATTATCTGTCCGCGACAATAACTTTGGTAGCTTGAGAACAAAAGAACTAGGGGAATCTTCAAGCTGTCATAATTTATGCATTTAGTACGGCACAAGATAAATTCGACTGAATCGGTCGATCTTAATATTCGAGTCGACCCAAATAAAAAGTTCAGTGGTTAATTGATCCATTCATCGGATTGTTCATGAACTTAATAGACAGCATTTAGTTCGGCACATCAGAGATTATGAAACATGTGTTTCATTATCTCTGGGCACATGAAAAATTCGATGCATAGCCCAGACCTAAGGCATAGAAACGATTTTTAATTGGCCTCCGGGAAGTGAAGTGAAGTTGTTCATGTGAAAACGCTGCAGATTCCGTCTAATGAAGTTATGTGAAGGCCTTCACTTCAGTCCGAACGTGAAAAGGTTATAAAAGAGAGAGTGATGGATGGCTGGTGCCTTTTTCACTTGATAAATCAGATAAATGAGATTACTAACATCGATGTAAACAACTCCAAAGAATGACATGCAGTCGGTATTACAGAAGATGGCAATCTATAAATCGGAAGGACGAGTCATAGTTTCGATACTTCCCTAATATCGCAACAAGGAACTGAAGAGCATTTGAAGTTGGGGAAGCTTGGAGAGTGAAGGGGCGAAGAAATCACAACCGTCAGATGGATAAAAAATCAAACGAATTTTGTGTAGATGTGTAGCGATTCTCAGTGGTTCGCATCTTTTCCTACCATCACCCCATAGCTTCGAACGAGAGCTAAATCCAAGAGCATCGAAGGGCTTTTCTGCTTACAACTTGGACTACGGTACAGCGTTTAGTTGTAATGTTGGGGTAGTTGAACAGAGAGAGAGCGTTAGTCGGACCACTCGATGTAAAATGTGTTGTTTGTCGTAAGAGAGAGTGTGAGCAAAGTGATAGGAGTGATAGAAGAGCGTATTTGGTCTACTACTCACATGTAGAGCCAGGGGTGGGGTAACTTACTATTTCTTTGCTATCATCAAGATAGTTGACTGTACAGGCGTCATGGATTTCGAGTAACACGATTCCACGCTTCATTGCAGAGTGGTCAATGTCTGATAACTCGATGTGGCTGCAGAGTGTAGTACTTAAACAGCTAAACTGAAAAGCTTTGCAAGAAATTTAGGGAACGTCTAATTCTAAGGAATGGTAACTTTACAGATCCTACCATATGACTTTGGACATCACGTGGTTATTCCAATAACCCCTCTTCCCAGACAACATTTTGAAATTTGCGTAACCGTGGATTTTCTAGTTCGCATTCACCTGCTCTCTCCTCCGAGCTGTCACATCCCTAGGACAAAGAACTGGATGTTTCCCAGCTATGTTTTCTCCAATACAGAGTCTGATACACATTACCCTTTACTCTTAATACGTAAGTAATATGTATTCATTCCTTCTTACACAAATGCACATGCACACAGTGTTCAAGCTGTCTGTACTGATTTCATCGATATATCTACTGAACCGGTTATTGGATTATAGCATTGTTTACTGTTGGTTTGAAATGCATCTTGTGCATCAAATGTTCTATTCGCACAGCTTCAGAGAACAGCCACAAAAAGCCAGTGCCAAAAAGTTAGGAAGTGTGTGTGTTTGTGTGAGTGTGTGTGTGTGTATGTGTGTGGGGGCGCGGGGGCGGTGGGGGGTAAACAGCGGCGCTTCATTTTGATATTCAAAATATAGAAACAGGGCAATCAGTATAGATTGATCAAAGGGAGGAAGTTGTATTTGCTGGATCGCAGTATGGAAGCAAGAAAAAATCAAGTAGTAGTATTGAAATATTTAAAAAAATGCATTTGATAAAAGACATTCTTACTACAAATTTCTTAATACTAATTTTGCGACTTGTCTTCACTAATACCTGCAATCAGGCGGTATAGGTTTAGTCTACTCGAAAGAAGTTTCTTAGGTTTGGACTCCAAAATGTTCAAAAAATTCTCAAACTGCAGGGACATCAAAGTCTCCATTTAAAATGTAGAAAGGTTAGGCTCAACTCCCATTTTGCAGATTGGCGTCTTCGTTTGGATGCATCTGTCTTAGTAAGTCCTAAAAATAAACATTTGACACGGACTGAAGCCAGGCCAGTAGCTGTAGCATAATGCAGTGGGGGGGGGGGGGGGGGCAAAGTTTTTTTTTTTCTGTTTTTTTTAATAACTTTTTTAATGAAAGGGGTTTT
>JAAAKL020013690.1:0-12330 GCA_010016065.2 Carybdea cf. marsupialis auct. non (Linnaeus, 1758) | reverse complement strand
GGATCGAGAAGGTTTTTACAAAGAATATTATTGGTTACTTACTTACACGGACGCACTAGGAAACACTAAAACAAACGAACATTAAGCACAAATCGAAATCGCATAAGCAAACAAACTTAGCAAGCTCTCCGCAAGCTTTCTTGTTTATGGGAAACTCAAGTTCGATCATCTAGTTAAGTTATGAGCAAGGTTAGCGGCTCTGGCCTCTCTTACGATGTTAAATTAACTTGTTTCTGTACATGACACATTATGCAATACATTTGACTAAAATTAACTTAACATCAATAGATTTTCAGCTTAGTAAATCAAATCTTTAATTAAATTTTGCACATTTTTATCCTTGCTCAATTTAATTATTGTTACCCTTCTTCATATCATAACATTTCTTCTCCTTTTGTGATGATTAGATATACGATGCTGAAGTGAAACTATCAATATTAAAGTTTGATTTATTTCTTATTATCAGAGTATCGTTGAAATTTTTGAAATTTGATAGTTTACTCAAGACTTAGGCGTTTCCCTTAGAAAGTAGCCCTATTGAGTCTGTTGCATCTTGCGAAAGTTTTCGATGAAGAGTAAATTGCTCCTTGACACTAAAACCGATTAATATTTTGACCTCTGAAGTAGGAAATGCGTTAGAACGAAACCTAAACCATCTAATACTTGTACAAATTAACCACATGTATTTATAACTATTGACGTGATCTGTGGGAAGGATAATTGAACCATTATCATGTTACTTAAAATCACAGGAGACTAGACTGTATCTTGGGTTTAGCGCACCCAATTTATAAACTATTTGGTTAAAAGTTGGACCGATAGATTTCCAGGATAAGTGGAACGCCAAACATTGTAAATATGCAGCATCACTAAAGGTAGAGCCTTCACTAGAAATCAGCTTCTATCGTAAAGACATGAGGGAAAGTGCTTGGTCGTCCATGGTGTACGTGATGATGACTATAATAATAATAAGTAAACACTGTAGCACTCACCTGTGCTTTCCAGTCAGCAGCTCCATGGTTGGATCCAGCATGTGTTGGGGTCATCAGAGGAGGACTGTGGCACTGTTTCGGCTCCTGAAAGTATCCTCGCCACGACGGGGCCACTCCTAACTAATAACTAATTATAACAAATGCTTTTTAGAATGGGCTAATTAGATACTCTTGCCATGCCCTCCCCACCTCCCTTCGTCGTTTTGCCACATTGATGAGAAACTATTTTACTTCTTCCCCTAAATATCAAAATCAGACAGGGAATGGTGGGTTGCGAGTTACTCACTTTTGTAGAATGTAGTAAACATACATTTCTTTTCGCCCTTGACTTCACAACTCTGATTGGTAGAACAGACTCATTTGCTACGGTCTGTTTCATTATAGTCTTAGTTAACAGACATGCCAGTTTGGAATACACCTGTTGACGGACTCAACCTCCACACCCTCATCACCATTACCATCAAATTTCATTGCATTTGAGTCAATTTAGATTCTCCAGGCGTCAAAGGTTCTCAAAAGACATTAATAGTGCTGCATCCTAGTGACAGAAATTTGTGTGTAGGAGTCAAATTCACTCAAAAATTTTCTACAGGGGCTATCTACAATTGCAAATAAAAAATATTGTTTGACAATAAATTATTGAGACCTGATCGTCTGCAGTAGGGGCAATGGTCCTTCATTCCCGTCCCTTAAGGATGTATATTATAAACAACTGTTGAAGAATAAAACAAGTGTTTAAGTGCATGGTAAAGCGTTCCCCCGTGATCAATATTTTCCTGCCACTACAGTTAGTAAAACCTACACTTATATCTGTAACCACAGCTTACTCTGCAATATATCTCATTCAAGACCTCGCAATCTTGATATTCTGTAGCAATCCGTTTTCATCCAGCTCGTTCTGTAAAAATCAAAGCCTTTTTGGTGCTGTCGGTTATTTTTTGTCCGAAGTTTTTCAAAGCTAATTATCCTTCTCGAATTGTATTTAAGAAAGGTGCGGAGGTACAGTACCTAATATCCGTTGTAGTACAGAAACAAAGCGTCTATAAACCTAGCGTGTTCTCTATTTTTTCGTCTTTGATGGTGTGTCATTGACTGGTTAATCTAAACAATACTGGTCTGGTTCCTTTCGAATTTAGGTAATGATCTTGAAGCCGTACTCCTTCCCTTATTGTAAATACCTGTTCTATAGATAAAAATTGGAAAAGATTATGGTTCTTTCTCATCTTTATTTTGCCAATTTTGTGAGGGCACTTGTTTTGATGTAGAAATATCCATCAGACGTAGCTTAGATCAAGCTCTTTCAGTGCTGTTCTCATAAAGGAAAAGTAATATCCTCTAAAGCGGAAGATGTACTTTTTGTATCTAAAACTTTATAGAACATTTCATCTCAGTGCTCAGCTTCTACACAACAAAACCACAAAATATGTCGTCGAAACCTCTGACGACATTTTATCTTTGATTCCTTTCATAAAATTCTTACTCATTTAAAAAACACAATAAGAATCTATGTTTTATACTACTTTCTCTTCCCTCGCCATTAATCCAAATCGCTTGCTCCTCGTCTTTTATATTCTATTCCCATGGTGTTAATTCATTCTCCTTTCATTTCATCCATGTGTTTCTATTGTTCATTGTCTTTTAGTAATGACTCTCTTGTACCAGACTAGATTTGATGGAACTTTCTCAATAAGCTCTCTTCTAGTGATCAAATAGCATGGGAATCCATCAGCTCAACATACACAACCAATTAGGAGAGTTGCTCTGAGAATTCCGCTATATACGTGCAAAAGGGGCGGCGCAACTTAACAATTGGTGGGATACTATGAGAAAGGCGGCAATGGGCACGAGGGTGACGGGAAACCGCTACAGACTCCACTTCTTCTTGTTTTAAGGACAGGAGCAAATGGCCTGAGGCTTTGTGTATTTGTAAGGTTCTAAAAAGCTTCTTAGTCTTGAGTCAATTTTTGTAATTAACTTCAAATAGGCCTACACCGTGTACCCCTCTAGGTTTCTCTCAGCACAATCACGAATGGCCTGAGTACCTATTCTCACCTTCCTTACTACAGTGTTATGGCAGAACTATACATTTTCACAGGTAAAACATGTTTGTTAAACTGATCTTGTACCTCCTCAATTTTATCTTGAAATAATTTATACTTTGAATGAACGTAAGCCTTCATTTTTAGCATAATCTTATAACAAAAAGGAGTGTATACTCTCAAGTGTAGTAAATGGTAGCATTTGAGGTACTCTTTGAGGGCCACTCCTAGCTCTAATGAGTAGGGGAAACGGCAAATTCACTGTGTATTTAAAACCATAAAATTAGATACAGGCATGTGATCAATCTTAATAGGATACACTTGGTCTGTGAATGAAACTGCTGTAAAAAAGATGCCTTTTCTTGAAACCAAAAGCCCTTAACATTTAGACATGAAAGCAGATGACTGCGCCCTTCGCTCTGCGCCCTTCGCTCTGTAATGTATCGAACCAGTTCCAGACGTAAAATTTATGCACTTACAAATTACGAGTTAATCTTTCATTTCAAAGTCTAGAAAATATTGGGGAAGCGCGATTATGAGATGGAGGAAGGTCATGTTAAAAGATTAAGATGAGATAGCATTAAGAATGGCGAGCAACAGTTGCAGTCGAGAAAGAAGTGTATATTATAACAGTAAATATATGAGGAGGCGACTGTGGAGTATGTTTTCACAATAAGTTAAAATTTACATCCAAGGATACCCGCTTGCTATAATGTTGTTAAGATTAATTAGATGAGCATTTTAATAGAATTAATGGTACAGATAACTTTAACGTGCAAAAAAGGGGAAAGAAATGTCTGTTTTGGGTTTCAAATGAGATTAACTGAAAAACTGTGGAGCTCAGTTATTCTTCAAAATATCGAGGTCAGTTTTTGAGGAAGAGTTCGGTTGTTGTTTCCACCTGGAGAAATTGCAACCACTTTGGACCATGATATAGTGTTGAATTGTGTATTCAAGACCGACACGTGTTCTGAAAAGAAGTGAACTTCTCACGAACGTAAATGCAGGTAAGCGGAGGGAGAAAAGGAAGAATCCTTCTACCTCCGGTACCGATCCATTTTTCATAGCCCAGGAGCTACTAGCTGAGTTAATCGGGAAACTGTAGTGCTATATAAGTTTTAAAAGAGTGTTCTTTGATTCACTCATCCTTCAATTTTACCATTATCAAATTATGTCCAACTTTAAAATCGAATTACGAGAAAAGGGGAATTAAAATGTGCATTTATCCCATAGCAAAACAAATCAAATAAATTTTATTCCACTTTGATACCATCAAGTAAATTTTGGGAACCTTAAAAGTTTAATGCGGAAGGGAACTTTTTAAGAAAGTGGAAATGGTTTCTTCTGACTTGCTATCAATACTTACTGCCTAAATTTTACCAGAAGTGTCGCCATGGATAGAAACAAGGACACCAGAATCTAACGAGGAACGAAAATATGTTAAGGAAAATACGGTCTCAAAACTATTTTCTATTGAAACACCTTAAAGCAACTTGTAGTTATATAATCTGATAAATGCAGATGGGGAAGAGAGCAAGAGAGGACAGATGACGTAATACTTGAAGAGGAGTAGAAAAATATCTTCATATTTTTGTTAGATAGCACAGGGTCATAGCAACTGTTGGGGCAGAGAGAGGGTTTCCTCACTCAGGGCTAAGGTATTATGACGTATGTATCCACTGAATAGATTTTGTTTATCTAAACTAGAGTGTCCCCTGCCCCTTCCCAACACACAATTTGAGAATAGTTGCAACAGTCCTGTAGATCGAGGAGGCATCACAACACAGAATATCTGAGACAGCAAGAAAGAAGTTTGAAGGGTAGAGAGGACGTTTACACTAGGTAAGAGAGCTCTTGATAGGCCTATACTAGAGGAATAGTGTAAAAAGCTAAATACATTTTGAGGGTGGGAAATTTTATGTTGATACTTAAGTTTAGCCACAATGTACAGACAAATGAGCTCCCCCCCCCCTCACCCCTGGTACATACGCACCAGCAGACATGCGGTCTCTTAGTACAATCTTTAGTACTTCCTCCAAACCTCTCGAACGAGTTTTAAAAGTTTCAAATAGCAATGCAGTGGATCATCATCATTTCTATTTTAAGACTGTCAACCATTTATCACGATAATGAAACTATTAAACATCAAGTACAATTTTGATCCCTAATTTCATTATAAGAAATCGATTCATAAGAACTCAACTCATAGCAGCAAACGTATTTTTCCTGAAATTCTGAAATTCTTACTACAATGCATGTTTTCTTCGATAATAAAGAGTATTTAACTCACAGTGCAAAGTACTCCAACAATTTTCTAAAAAGAACGTCTTGTAATCACTTAAAATGTCTTTTGTATTCTTCAATGGTCTAACACTGAAGCAAGTAACGGGGAGCTCTAATATCTTTGGGGAGTAGAAGATGAAGGTGCTGCGATGTCTTTATCTGTGTGAGATCCTTAATAGTTGGGCTGAGAAACGAACTGTTATACTCTTTTGCTGTTCTTACTTCCTCTAAATATGCCCCTATCTGCTACAGCTATTTTAAACCGAACAGATCTTACTTTTTTTACTAAAGAAAGAATTCCAAAATGAAAAGGAAGTTTGTACTTATTAGAACGATATGACTTTCATATCGCTGACTGTGCAGATTAGACTACCTGTCCTTTGCCCTTGTTTAGAATTACCCTTCTCTGTAAAAGAGGGAGAATGACAAATAAGCAGTGAATCTGTCAAAGTGAAACCCTTCTGCATTAACCCTCTCATTTCATGTATAGAGCAAGATTCCTTTCCATTTATCACTACAAGTCCGACTCCTCTTCGAAATGAGAAAAGTTACTTCTCGACAGCTCAACTTTTTATAGCCTCCATGTACTGACTGCCTCCTTCAGTTGGCATAAGAACAGCTTGTAGAAGTTTGGGATACAGAACTTGTCACTCTTATCAGGATACTCGTCAATTAAGATGTACGGAGTAGGGTCTGCTTACAGTGCGCCTTGGGCTCTTGTTTTAACGGGAAATGGAGACCTATCATCATGTTCTATCGTTTGCGCATGTGCACCATGGTCCCACTCTATGCAACAACCCACTTCGTACAGGAGGTATGCAGCATTTGAGTTGACATTTTGGAACAATTGTGTAGACTTAGATGCTGGGATACAGTAGATTTCACCTTTTATTTTAGTAGTTAAGCTAAGGTATGCAACTTGTCAGTTAAATCCGCTTTGTTGGGTTTATCGTTGCCATTATGTGTCTGGGTCGTAACGTCACCATCATGCACAATTTCCTCTGTCGCTGTCAATATCTGAAAATTAGCGACTTAAAAAGCATTCATACTGATCAAAACGTGTTATCTCAAAAAGTAAATAGTGAGTATCGATGTGTTATTTCACATCATCTCGATAATGATAGCTGCTTTTGAGTCCGTCACAGCGACTGCGAATTACGTCACCGTAACATTCTTTCGAGCTAAGGTTTGGACCTTGAAAATTCATCGTGTTCGATACCTCAGTGTTCCCTTTCTCATTGTATTTATTGTTTCTAAATAGAAATTTTGCATGCAAGGTAAGTCTTTGGGTTTATCTCAAAATCATGTCAATTCAAAATTTCAACCGTGTACACCTTTATCTTTGACACGAAGAGCCTTTTAAGGTCATTTAAATCTCGTGGAGGGAGGGGGGGCTTTTTGCAACATGAGTGTCGAGGTGCATGCTGGAGTTTGGGCATCTAGATCTTTTTGGGGCACAGATCCAATTGTCCATCTCTAGTGAACTAAATATGGTTTTTGTGATTTGGCCACTTTTATTCATGCTCTCCTTTCGCGTTTCGGTAATAAGTTTGAAGTCAAATCTATGATTGTGAGTTTAGGCTTGTACCATTTTACAACACACAGTAAAGACATTTATAGGGAAGTTCTCAAATATGCAAGTCCGTGTATAGTGAGGTTCGGCAAAGGTTAAAACAGATTGCTTTTCTCGACCGGAACCTTTTTTAGCGGGTAGACGGTTTTTCTATAGTTGGGAAGGTGGTAACGGTGCACGGAGGAAGAAGAATTTAAATGAAACGTCCTTTCCAGGCGGTCATATGATCGCGATATATTCGGACTAAGCTGATCGATTATAAATTTAATAGCTTAGACGATATTTTTTCCCAGATTTGTATGAGCTGTAGCAGTTCCCCCTTTCTAAAAAGACATTCATGTAATGAGCTCAGTTGATATGTAATAACGCTGCAAGTCTCTAATCACGTTTCCGCATTTTCTAATTGGCACAGACCAACCGCTTGGCTAGCAAATCGCATTTGATCAACAAAGTAAACAAGAATGTCATACCAGAAATGCGAAAGTCTAGCAAATAGAAAGAAGGAATTAATGTTGTGTGGGATGGTCGTAAGCGGCGGTAACATTTCTCAGTTTAACACTACAATAATATTCGATAATTTTTCAGTTGGAGATAAAGAGTGAACCCATTGATTTGTTAATTTCGTAAGAGCTCTCAAGGAAAATCTGCCGCCTCTCCACACTTCCTGCTTTATCAACATAAATCTCGTTCATGCCAGATTGTTGATGTAGCTCTCCTATCAGTTCTATATATTATACTGGCGATTGTCTTTATTTTGCTGCATCGCTTGTTTTGATTTCACCTGTAAATGCTGTATCTCTCAAAGTTGAAATTCCCGACTGGATGTAAATCTACGAGAACAACCAACTAGCACTTCAATTTTCCCTCTGTGTGTCATAAAAGTTCGCATTTTGCTTTTAAAGTGATTATTGAGTTTAGTTTCTGCTTTAGATAACCAAAATTTTGTATAAGGTTATTGTCTTTCTCCCAAGCGAAGCAGCTGGCTCGCTTTCTTTTTGACAAATATAAATTGAATAGTATGGGTAGATATGGCCGAATAACCATTGTTTTTTTCATTTAATACTTCTTATCTTAGGACACAAGACCATACGGAATACTGATGTCGTCTATTGTATTTTCACGTATTTATTCTTGTTTCTTTTCCACTGATTTTACAATCGAGAGGCCAGATCAAGAAGCTAGACTTGATTGCGATTCTGACGTTATTGAGACAGAGAGCGAAATGCGATAAACGATTTGCTATAATCATGGAAAAGCCAAGCGACCCATCAGCCACAAATGGTTCCTTTCGAGTTTGAGGGTCATTAAAAATTCTAAATCCTGTTGTGTTCTTTCGTATTAACAACCCTTATTTCTTTTAACTCTTTTCTGGTGTTATGATCATAAATATTTTACATTTCCTTTAGGTGCCATGTGCATTAGGAATGCGTAATCTAATATGGCAATTATTTACTCGGTTGAGAGAATCTAGCTTTTCATCAAAGACGGCTACAAGTAAAAGCTACCTTGTTAATATTCAGAGGACGTGACTCAGAATTTAAATATAGAGAGCAATAAGCACTGGTTCAGGTTATCTCAGATTTTGTTTTGTAGGAAGTCTGAGCTTTACGCTCTTCGTTACTTTCGTACGTTTTTTATGTCGAGCTGTTTGCTTTTCAAATTCTCATTCGATTGTTTTTGTCCCGTCTTCCATATTTGACTCATTATTTGTTCTATTCTATATACCTTTTATCTTTTGTTATATTGTCGATTTCTTCATTTCACGCGCTGTGACAACACATGAATAAACAAAAACGACTTTAATAAAGAACTAGAAAATACAAATGCTGTCAAATGCTTCGTTTTAATTCATTGAAGCTTCGGCCGTCGACGACTTTTAGAAATAGCACTGTTCGGGGTTTATCTCTATCGGAAAGCTGCCATCAGTGAATGACTGAGAGGAATAAAGAGTAACGAACTGCTGAAGGATAAAGCACACAAGAAGAAAGCCAAGTCGTAAGTTTTAACTCTCTCTATTTCGTGTTGCCTCTTAAAACTACGAATCGTTAGTCGTGTAACTTTCATTATTGCTTGGGTCTAGTTTCACTGCATCTCTTACAGAGGCAGAGTTGGACACAATGTAACCTTGGACAGTGCCGATGTAACTCAAAATGATCACCGATGGGGTTTTTCTATCCGTCGAGACGCTGGGAATAAAGGCAGCGTCGATTTTCATGCTAAAACATTGATCGTATTTTTTAGTGTTGGAGAATCGACAGGGTTCTATTGACGATAATCGGCCAAGATTTCATGGGGTTGATTGTTTAAACAGTCGTCTATTGGTTTCAGTTTGGTATTTACTTGAGCGTTCGTTAAGATTGACATGGTTTGTTGTCGTCGTTCAGCGATGGCAGGTTCTGATGTACAACAATCTTGGATGCAAGCGAAATGAGATTCTCGGTTCTACCCAAGCCAAGACATGCCATCGACTATCGAATTAAGGCAATCAGAGTCATTCCTGACTTGGCGTGGAGTACACATGCCATCATCAAATTGCAACTGACGGCAGGACTGAAAGGTCAAAATTGCAAGTGTAGATTTTTTCGTTCTTTTGCTTGTGTTTGCAACCACATTTGTTTACATGAAGTGGAGAAGCCATTGTTTATTTTCGCAACGGGGCTTTCGAATAACATGGTGATCGCTAAGACTGACTGGAAACCGAGTTGGTTTTAAGACTCGAGTTGGTTGGTGGCAACAGTCAATAGTTTCTAATGCTAAGCTTTATTGTTGAGACGGGGAAGAATTTTTTAATGTTTCATACCAAGATGAAAGGGGGATGTTTTGAATATGTGGAAAAATCGTTCTTTTATATAGAAGGACGACAGTCCTCCAGCTGTGTGAAAGAGCTTCAGATATCGCTTTTTTGTTAGTGATGAATATTTTAAAAAGTTAACTTTAATTATTAAGACTCTGATATGGTAAAGTGTAGGAGGAGTGACTGCTTAATGCGACGGCAGTTAGCTGTTTGACCGATGTCATTGGGCGACCTTTTCTGGCCTAATTGACATCAAGGGTTGACCTCGCCTGGAGGAGAGCAGATTCGCAAGTTCGTCGCCGTTTCTGATTTAAGTAGGGAAAAATTGGTTTAATCTTTCAACCACACTACGCGTTCTTGCCTTTTGTTTACCAAATGCAAGTCACAAATGATTAACTTAACAGCCAGTATTATTATCTTCTCACAATAAAACTTTTTCTTCAGTATGGCATTTATTTGGGCAAATTTATTGACACAATTAAAAATATCCAGCTGGCTTTGAAGCCTTATATTCACCTAAATTGTTTATTCTTTATTATCATTATTTATGCACGGTCTTAGCTTCGTTCTCAATTGATATGGCGACCGAAAGTAAATCATTCACGTCGAAATAGTGTATTTGTGACTTCGAGCAGACAAGCTTTTGCAAAGCTATCCTTTTATTTAATCTTGAATATTCCTTTCCTTATTCCTACATTCATGGTGGTCGAACTATATTGGTTCGTAATTCACCTGCCTCCAAATCAGATAAATGTTGAAATATCTATGCTGGATGAAAATGATGTATGTTTATTCATGTTCACTGACCCATTAGTGGTGGAAACTTTCAACCCGATATCTCTGTAGTTGAGATGGATAAATTGATATCTGGCCTTTGAATTTTAAGAGTGCAATCCCAGATGCATCTGCCCCTCGTCTTTTACTTGATAAGCCAAGAAAAATAAAACGAAAAGCTCTAATTAAATAGAGCTTGGTCATCCCTGACGCTCCTTCCATTCTTTGTGATTAACAGCAGAACAGACTGTGTACGTGTCTTGCTAGGTAATTCAACGGAAGGTGTTATTTCCCAACTTTCCTCGTGGTTTAGCGTGAAAGAGAATAGGCTTTGTTAATGTATCCTACACACAACTTTGGGTTTTTTCCTGACCAAAGAAAACAATATTTGATAAATAAACTCCCAGTTTTTGTCATTGGCAAAGGAAACAATTTAAGACGAAAACTGATCCTACTCTTAACATACCTGTCTGTGGTGATTTAGAATCCAGAGATCAAATATTTTAAAAGCAGCTTTTTTAACTTTAATCTTTGATAAATAGAATAAGAAATAAAAGATTTATCATGGACAACATGGCCTTGTCAGTATTGAATGGGTTATTGTCACCTGACCCTTGTCTCTTGGCTGGTTTTGGCCTATGTGCAAAGAAACTGAGTACAGGATAATCGCAGCATTTCATGACTTCTTGTTACCAAGGCTTTCCCATCAGAATTATAACCAGAAATGAAATGATTAGTTAGACGGACTGTGAATTCCTCATGTTACTTGTGGTTTCGTTAGGTTACAGAAAACAGATTGTACTGATTTACTATCAGTTCTTTTCAAGAACAATTATGTACAAGAACCTGAGAAACATTTTTAGCATTTTAAGTCTGGTGTTATGATATGTATTGTACTGGGTATATTTAATATCTTTGAAGGGTTTTTCTAAATTGCCTAAGATATTTTTTCCATGGATAGATTCATTTCAATCCAGTGTTCTAATATCCAAAAAAGAAATAGTGTGGAACAATTTCATTAAAGTTACAAAGTCAATATTTTCCGTTCTTATGCACCTCACAAACATCAATAATATTCTTAAAGAATTCAAAAAGCTTGTTGATGATACAGAATAATGCAAGTGCACACAATAGTGAATCCATTTTAGTATTTAAAAGCTTTTTACTTCTGATATTTGATATCTCATGAAGCCTTCAAAAATTGTGACCAATGTACATATTTAATACTAGTTACATGCAAGTGACTAGTTACTACAGCAGTGTGATTGGTCCTGTTGAGTAATTTCAGTGCATATACCCAGGATAGAGTATGTATCAATAAGAGATGTAAGACAGTTATAGATTTGTGGATCAATAAGGGTTAGGCCTACAATATGTTTAATAAGACAAAGTTAATGGCCATTGATATTGTTTCAATTCCCTACAAATTTTTAAGCATAGATTTTAAAATCATTTCAACTTTACCTGTTGCTCAGATCAGAAGTACTGTGTGGTTTGTGGTGCATTGTTTAATGGTACAGATAATGGAACTTTTTTGTACACATTTATATGTATATCTATATATCTGTTCCTGATGAAGAATTGATTAAAACTTTGTTTGTGTATTTTTTATATTTAAGTTTGATAAGGATGGTGAACACTGAGCTGCTGGTGAATATATAAACTGTAGATGTGTGTATATATATGTATATATTTGTGTAAAACATGCATGTTATGTATATATACATGTTTTAGACAAAGAAATATGTATATATAGATATGTATATATATGATAATACTGAAGAAGATAAAAAACATTAAGGAACATGTGTATTTGCTGAGTGATTGCTGGTCTTTTGAGTTCAGTTGTATATGGAGTTTATAGTGGATGCAAGC
>JAAAKL020013689.1:0-12332 GCA_010016065.2 Carybdea cf. marsupialis auct. non (Linnaeus, 1758) | reverse complement strand
TTTTAAAGATGTGTTGTGTTAAAACTATCTATCTCAACAAGAAGAATGCAGTGATAGCAAAATTTTGTCAAGCTTCCGATTTTCACAAGAAGTATGACGTTTCACTTGGCCGAATAATGTAGTAAGGTAATGGCGTCATAGAGTTTATTTTATCATCAGGAAACGGGGGTTTTCCTAAATGAAAGGGTGAACACTACCCATGAAACTTCTGTGCACAAAATATCCCCCATAGCCATCGTTTTTATGTGCAAAATTTGTTAAGGAAGATTTTTGCTCAGTTCATAACACGTTCTAGCACGTGGGCAGACAAGAAAGGCTTTTGACACAAAATTAGAAATATCATCTTTTCTACGCACCCATTTTCTAGGAAGCTAGTCTTAATGGTTGCAAATGCGCTCATAACCGTGCGTGTGGCGAAATGGAAAAATATGAGATATTTGTACCGTCTTTCAGTGAAATAGGTGCCACCGTGAGCATTGCCCACTAAAATGTGGGATTTTGTATGCTAGTGAGAAAATACTCAACTTTCTCTATTTAAACATCAAGTAACAGTAAAAGTTGTTTATTGCTATTATTACAGCTGTGATAGCCTGAAGCTGCAGTTCATGCCATTTCAAACCTAGTCCCTTTTTCTATGTTTTGTAATGTTATGAAGAGGCGTACACAGAAATGTCTGAAGAGGGGAGGGGGCATGACAAAGGCAAATAGGAAGAAGTCACTCAGCTGATCATGCGGAGGGAAAGCGTGACTTCATGATTTTGAAAATGTTTGAGTTATGAGAAAAATACTCAATTTTCAGGTTGCCCTATTAGTTAGAACGTCAATGGTCAAAATTGAGAGTGTTGGCCTTTCCCATCACCGGGATACCAGCTTTAACCAATTAAAGTCTCTCTAACGATACCTTATTATTTGATGTTGGATCCTGACGTAAGGAAAGATAAGGAGTTTTGACTGGAAATTTTTGAAATTCAAGGGGCTATTGTTGAAACACTATCTACACTACAGATCTGGTAATTTGGGAAGCAGTTTATTTCAGGGCTGCCTTTAGATGTCTGGAGTCAAATCGTACTATTTTAATCTGGAAGGAGAAGGTAAAGGTTCTTGCGGAATTACTTTGTCTTTACCAACGACGTCCACGAATGTTTTATGGATTGCGAACCTTTTTTCCAGTCTGAAAGAGAAATTCTACGGAGGTGGTGGTGGTAAAGATTGGGGGAGAACTTTGCGAGGGTAGTTGTTTATAAGATAGACGCACAGCCTAATGCACTTTGCCTGTATGCGGCAGTGGGATCGTAAATTTATTAAGCCTATTGTTCCCACCCGCTCTTTTATTTAATGAGTACTCAGTGAAAACAACCTGGATTGTTTTCGCCGCATTCCAAAGCAAATAACTGATCAACTGCAACGATACGCCATCAGAAATGTTAACGTTTGCCAAGAAAGACGATTTCGAGAATATCCTCCATCTGATCCTTTGGTATTTAAACAAGGAAAGCCTGTACCAAGAAAACCTCAGGCCACTTTGGAGCATCATGTCAACGCAGGTTCTAACTGCTCTTGCAATAGTGACCCTTGGAACCTTAGTGGCAAGGTATTGGTTGACTCCGTTTTGGAGTAAGCGCAAAATAAAGAAGGAGTACAGAAGGCGCACCAGCGTTGCCCAGAAACGAAGGAAAGATGAAGTTGAATACGTGAGAGATCGATGCAAAGAACTAGCGAAAGATGCTACCGTTCAAGAGATCATAGAGGCAGTGAAGCAAGGTATAAATTTTGACAGTGTTGCCAGGTTGATGTTTTCGTGAATAATGCGCAAAGTAGCCCAACGATGCATTTTGGGCTTTTTATATTTGCGTTTTCTCCAGGACGACCTTGTTATTTAGATGGCCCTGGTTTTCTCCCATATCTCGCCGCCAGTGCTTACAATAAATTGCACTTTGGCCTCGAGAATATCTCGCAAATACGTTATACAGATTTTCCTTGGTCACTCTATCAATCAAAGAATTGCCCAGCCGGTCAACACTGAATATGAGTTCTGAAAGTAGAAGTATTGACTTTTCTTCTACTGTAATGGACCATGCAGCAATAAAATTAGCTCTTTGTGTTACCCCTTATGAAATCATGGAGACGTATGTTTTACAATAGGTTATGACAACGTGAGCCATGTGGGAGTATTCTTCAGCTGACAGAACATATTGTCTCCAAAGAGTGGTTTTGATGTCTTCGATGAACCCTTATCCAGTGGTGTATTTACGGGGGCTCACAGTGCCGTAGTCGGTCTTTGAAAAGTAGGGGGGAGAGCAAAATGTCGTTGTGCTTTGAATTCCGCTAATAAAGCATTGTTGTAAAATAGGGCACTGAAACGAGCTAACCCCCAGGAACTATTGGCACGTGACTGGCAGTTGTTTCCATGATGCAATGTTCAGTATTCGTAGATGGCAATTGTTAACAGGGTGCTTTTGAAAGGTGCCCCCTGCCCCCAGCGGCGGTTACGGCCCTGGCATATCCCCCTATCACGCTTGAGCCAACTTTTTGTCAAGTCCAAATCAGCTTCTAAAGGGATATTTTTGCATTCAATTCCTTGCCATTTTGAGTTCATTCGCATTTTTAAAGTGGCTTAAAAACTACCAGGGGGGGACACCTGACCTGGTGACCTATACAATTAGTAAAATAACGTCATCGTCTGGGATCATTCCTCACTCCCCTCCCCCTCCCCCCGAATGGTTTTGCATACACCACTGCACAGATCCTATAAATGTCTTATCGAAATAAAAAGTAACTACTCCACTCATAAGCCTAATTTGTCTATGTTGTTGTGACTCGCTCACTCTTTACAAGGCCACAGAAATCGTAGAGACCAGAGCACATCCCACAACGTCCGTCCAAAGTACTGCCATGCATAAATTTTGTTCATTTCAAAAAAGGCCTGCCCCTTCCCCCTGCCCTTGAGATATATTGCTACGGTCCTGCTTTATTATCGAATTGCGACAATTTTTTGATCAGAACCAGAGATTTTAAAACACATGTGTTTCATAATCTCTGTCAGAATGAATGACCACTGTTGTGCAGGTACTAGGTTCACATCACACTGCATAGCCAGTAGTACGATTTGAAGTGATGGAGACGGCAGCCTGTCTCTCAACTGTATAACTGGTATAAATGAACATTTATCCTTAAATACCTATTAATATGGATAGGTCAAAAACTTAACATGTCGAAGGTAACATGTGGTGCTATAGACCCATAGAGGGGAGGATATTTCCATCATATGCCAAGAGTTGCACGTGTTCAGCATTGTCGAATAAAAGGTCTTTACTGTGATTACGTCCTTTAACTTTTCGTGCAGTTGTTCTTACAGCCTTAATAGGTTAAAAGCAATTGAACTTGTTGTGCAAGCCATGGTTAGAACTAAACTTTTTTTTCTGGTTTTGCGTTTCTAAATATCCATGCATTTTGCACGCACTTATTCTTGCGTAGTTTTCATTCTTGCACATTTCCCATTTGTGCACACTTTCCATTCTTGCACATTTCCCATTTGTGCACACTTTCCATTCTTGCACACTTTCCATTCTTGCACACTTTCCATTCTTGCTCACGTCCCAATCTTGCTTGAGATTATCCGAAATTTACCTCTTGTAAAACTGCCTCCATCTCTTATCTGTTGTACCGTTTCAGATTTATTGCGTATTTTATTGAGTGATTGGTTCTCTGCAGGTCCGATGTCAATCTACACGAAACTTCAAGATGGCAGCATCACACCAACTCAGGTAGTCGTAGCATATCAACATCATATGTTAATTGCACAGGAGAAAACCAACTGCCTTACCAACATCTTTACAGATGCCCTTGTGCAGGCTCAAGAGTTGGAAGATCGATACTTGGGGAAACCAAAACCAAAGCTTTATGGAGTGATATTCAGTTTAAAGGACCACTTTGATGTAAAAGGCAAAGATTCTACTATCGGTTTAGCAAAGCATTTGGACTGTCCAAAGGAACAAGATGGCATTTTAGTTCAAGTGTTAAAGATGCACGGTGCCATTATCGTTACCAAGACTGGTTACCCCCAAACGCTAGGCTCGTACTGCGCGGGAAATCCAATCTATGGAAGTGTAAACAATCCAAATTCATATGCAAGGTCAGTTCTTTCCTATTTGTATAAATATTTTAGCAACACACGGCTGATACATTCCACTCTCGTGTTTTGCTTGCTAAGTTTGTAAACGAAATCCTTCTAGGATGGTCTTATTTGAAAGCAGCCTCATATTTACAATTTCAAATCTCATCTTCAAGCAGATCCACTTCTTGTATCAGAGCCCAGAAAATTGGTCGTCGTTACAATGAAAACAATCTTGGAAGGAATACCTTTCCTCAATTAGTCTGAATACCTATCATATTTTCTCGCATTCCCACAGTACTTTCTTCTGCATTTCATTGCGAACTTTGTTGTATGTTTTCTTCCATTAATCATCTCATATCATGCTAAATATTCTGATGCTTGTCGACTCAGTTGTTGCCATTGATGATAGATATTTGTCACGTCTTAAGTCGTAGTCTTTTTCGGAGCTACGTTTCGAGAGATACTTCTTCCATCTTCAGGCTATTGGACTTTGGACTGTTTGCTGACTTCTATTGTGTGGTAGGTTGTAGGATATGTAGGACACATATGGCTACCAGCACTACCGAGAAAAACACAAGAAACAAAAAACCCGACAAAGTTTAATTACTACTTCCTCGGGAGTCCGCAATCGAACAACATTAATCAGCAAACAGTTCAAATTCCAACAGCCTGAAGATGGGAGAAGTATATCTCGAGACTTAGCTTTGAAAAAGTCTACGACTCAAGACGTGACAAATATCTACCATCAATCTCATATCATATTTCAATTCCACCTTCTAAATATTTTATTACTACTTAGTCTATTTTTCAGACCTACCAAAGTTTCTAGTTGTACAACTTTTATTTTTAAGCAGATTTTTATCTTAAGCAAATTTTTCGTGGTACCCCATAAAAATTTGAAGATAGCTCTAAAATCTCTACAGTGAAAAAACGCGGGGCCACGAGGAATCTAACCAACTATCTTCGTAATTGCGCAACGTTCGTTGCTTTGCCACTAAACTATGGTCTCATACGTACGGCGGAGAGAAATTTCGGATGTCTATTGTTTTAGATCGTGTCACTACACCTTCATTCATTTGCCATATTTCCCCTTGTACTAGGTCTTCTGGTGGTTCGTCTAGTGGCGAGGGTGCTCTGTTAGCAATGAATGGATCGATGGCTGGTGCCGGATCTGACTTAGCTGGAAGCGTCAGAGTTCCTGCTCACTTTTGTGGAATTTGTTCCCTTAAACCAGTTTGTGGACGACTGAGTAAAGATAGTATTACGAAGCACATGCCAGGCTTAAGAGGAATTGAAGTATCTCTAGGATTCATGGCACGAGATGTTGATATGCTAGCAACGTGTTATGCAGCTGTACTTGGACCAGAAATGTTCAAGTTGGATCCAAAGGTACCACCGATTCCCTGGAGGCCTGAGCTCTACAATAACGAGGCACCTCTCCGTATTGGGTATTTTGTTGATGATGGCTATTTCCCAGCTACCCCCGGGGTCAAAAGAGCAGTAGAGTTGGCAGGTATTGTTATTTTTCTTATTTTTTAAGGATTTCCATTAGTTTCCTTATTGATTTTATACTCTGTCACAATACCACAAAGAGCATGGGTATACATAAAAACAATGTGCCATTCAACACATTGTACATAGCAACTAATTCCATAAAGAGTCATTCAAAAAGTACGTAAGCTCTGAACAGGGACAGGAGTTAACCCAAAGGCATATGAAAGTGTACTGGGGGAAGGGGGGGGGGGGGAGCAACGAAGGACCAAAACGTACGTACGCTTTGAAAATAATTATCTTTTCTCGTTCGCGTGCTTGTCGGTTGTTCACAATCTGTCCTTTTAATAGATTGAATCTCTTATATAATTTCATTCTTTTGTTCACATAAGCAACTTACAGCTTTCTTCTTCTTTGCAATCTTCATCATTAAAAAGACGCAGCGCCTTCCATGTAGAGGGGGTGGCGAAAGAGCAACTACAGTGTACGTAAACTGTACTTTACGTATACGTTAGGTGTAGTTAAAGTATACGAAAAAGAAGGGAGATCTTAGCGAAACGTACCAAAGCGTACAAGAGGGGAGGGAGTCCATAATTTGACCTGTACAAACTTTTTGAATGACCCCCTGACTATACATCTAAAATTCTACTGCAACGCTTCGTGTATGTTTGTGTCGTTGACTGATTGTACGGGGGCCGCTATATATTATGGAATTGGTTTGAAGCTGAAATCAAAACGTTATTATGCACTTTGTCGATCTGCTAGAGCTTTTGCATGGCCATAAAAAGAGGTTCAGGCCATGTACATATTATGTTTTGGTTTGTCTTAGCTGTAAACGATTCTATAAAAACTCACTTGTCCTACAAAATGTGCTCACATTTTCAACATGTTGAAGTTACACATCACTTAACTCACACGGGCGTACTTGTATCTCATGCACACAAGGGTACATAGGAGCAAACATTAACATCAGTGGATGAGTATCTCGTAGTATGGTTGACTTAAGCCTAAACAAACATTTCATCAATGGATGTGTATCTAGTAGCATGGTTCAAAATAGCCTAAAAACATTAACATCAATGGATGTGTATCCAGTAGTATGGTTCAAAACAGAACTCTCGTCTTCTTAAAACACATTACATTCATGTGCATTGGGGGTGGGGGTGGGAGAGAATCAACTCGTTCGTCTCAATGTCTGTTGGTAAGATTGACATATTACCCCGGTCTGTCCTTCTTTTAATAAATAATCGCACAATTTGTGTTTTGTAGTGAGTGAACTACGCAATCTTGGACACACTGTTGTACACTTTAACATTCAGGATGCTTTACCTTCGGCGGAGTTATGTTCACAGCTGGTACTCCAGGATAATGGACGAATTCTGGCAAAGCTGCTTGAAAACGAGACACTTGAGCCATGCATACGTCAATTATCTCGTTTTATAGGT
This sequence comes from Carybdea cf. marsupialis auct. non (Linnaeus, 1758), assembly GCA_010016065.2. Classification (NCBI taxonomy): domain Eukaryota; kingdom Metazoa; phylum Cnidaria; class Cubozoa; order Carybdeida; family Carybdeidae; genus Carybdea; species Carybdea cf. marsupialis auct. non (Linnaeus, 1758). Next base: position 5,282 of record JAAAKL020013689.1, on the reverse strand, counting down.
GCCATTAACAGCAATGCCTTAGTACAACAAGCTCTTTTGTTACTAACGAAATACAAAACTTCTATTGGTTACAAGAATACAAAAGCATCATTCAATCTAAGACGACCTGTTGATGTCATGAAATTGTTTGCAGCAAGAGATTTTTTCACAGAAACATTTTTAACGAGATGGAAAGACGAGCAACTTGATTCTCTTGTCTGCCCAGTCATGGCCACCCCAGCCATTTCAGACAAGGTCCTCTGCAACTTATTTCCCGCTGCAATGTATTCTGCATACTTCAACGTCCTTGATATGCCTGCAGGGGTGGTTCCAGTTACCGTTGTGAACGAAGCTGATGAAATTGAATTGCAAACGTATCCGCAAGATGACCTCTTGTATGCTTTGGTAAGAGACGGGGCAAAGGGTGCTTTGGGGATGCCTATCGGAGTGCAATGTGTTGCGCTCCCATTCCATGAGGAAGTGGCATTACGAGTAATGAAAGATGTGCAGAAGACTGCTGGTAAAGATATGTATATGAAGCCGCCGCTGTTAGCAACAGTATAAAAAATGAGACAACCACAACCTACTGCCAAGAAACAAATTTTATATAGCAGTGAAACACTGTATTTTCTTCAGACTCTCCTGATGGCAGCATCATAGCTTTATACATGCAGTTCATCGGCGAGGCATCCATGGGAGTTGTGCGACAGTTGAAAAAGAACTTCATAAAACTGAACACTACAACTTCAATTTGATTACGTTGATCTCTCTTTTTTATAGTATGGACTAAGGGGTACATTAGGGATGGTTGTTGACCTGCGATGTGTTTCATTGCAAGCCTATATTACGGATGATAGGCCAAACATTGTAAACAAACTTTTTAAACATACTTTTTTTAAAAGTTTGCTTCGTAGGCCATCACTTTCAATTGATAAGTATTTGTATTGTAAGTAACTTTTATGGTAAACATTAGTATTTATTTACGTTTTGTTTTCAAGTATCAATGAAAAGGCAAGTCACGTATCTGAAAAACATGACATGCTGGTGTGGCTCACATGCTGGTTAATTCAGTAATCAGTAATAGGTTGTTACATGCATTTTAGAGTTTTAACTGCTTTGCTAACGAAACAGCAAATGCACGACTGTTTAGACTGCAGACCAAAACAAATTCTTTTGCTGACCAAAGTTGACTTCAAAGTTCCATGTCACCGTCCTAGTTTGTGTTTGGAGTGAAGCATAACATGCTGAGCTAGTTGCTTATTGGCCGCTATCACCCATTCTGAATACCATGAAACATAATAGAGTAATAAAATCTATGAAAAAGTATTGTGTTCTTTATATATTGTTGGTTTACAACAACATGAGGGAAACGAAAGCAGGGAAATCTGTAGGGGCTACAAAAAGGAAATAGCGCAGCCTACTTAGGTGCTTAGTTAAGGTGCCTCTTACTTAAGGTGCCACTTAGTTAAGGGGCCACTTAGTTAAGGGGCCACTTAGTTAAGGGGCCACTTAGTTAAGGTGGCACTTAGTTAAGGGGCCACTTAGTTAAGGAGCCACTTAGTTAAGGGCCACTTAGTTAAGGGGCCACTTAGTTAAGGGGCCACTTAGTTAAGGGGCCACTTAGTTAAGGGGCCAATTAGTTAAGGCGCCACTTAGTTAAGGGGCCACTTAGTTAATCAGAATGCACATAGTTAATGTGATACTTAGCTAAGGAAGTAGCACTTTGCTACACTTATCTGAGGTACCACGTTGCTAAATTGACACTTTATCAAGCATTACGCTGCAGTAGGCTAGGGTTGTACTAAGTTGAAATGGTGGTGAGTAAAGGCAGTTCTAAGATTTTGAGGCATTAAAGCTACGGTGGTTTGCTAAAATGACGTCAACTCAAGTTAGCAACTTTGAGAAAGTGACACTTAATCAGCCATTAGGTTAAGTTACCGTTCCACTTAGCTTAGTTACAATTACCTAAGATGACACTTAGACGAGCTAATACTCTGTGCGGGTGACATGCATGACGCATGATTCTGCAGTTTGTGTAAATTGCATTTCGTTGGCCAGCTACTATGGTGAGGTGGTACCAAGTTTAGTAGAAAATAGGCCAAAATGCCACTTTGCCAAACACACCTTTAGTGAAGTTAAAAGTTTACTAACACGACACTCGCTAGGCATTAGACATCGGGCTGCATTAGTTTGCATTCCACTGGGGTATGTTGGCACTAAGGTAAGGTGGTATTAAGTTTTAGAGGTATTTAAATGAGGTTGAATTTTGTTAAGATGACACATTGTGAAGATAAAACTTAGCTAAACTGACACTGCATTAAGCACCAGGCCGCAACTAGTTAAGTTAACACTTAGCTAATGAGGTACTTAGCTGAGGTGGTTGAATCAATGATTCCAGTAGCTCTATGATATTTAAATGTTGTTAAGTTGGAGAACGTAAGAGGGAGCTATGAGTATTTTTTGTTACTTTTGTACTTTCAGTTTTTAATCATTTACGGACTTGATCCGTAATATATCATTTCTAAGGCTAGTTTATCATTTTTGTTATAGAGTCAAATCGCACATAGGTATTTACAGTCAATATGATGAGAGAAATAAGGATAAGGGCATAGATAAGATACCTGTCGACTAGTTTTTAATGCGCATATCAATAGTGTACATTTGAGCTCTTGCCAGTAGGTAGGTAGGCAAGGTAAGAAGTACGCAAAGATTTTTAAGTTGGAAAAATGGTCCTTACACCGACCGATGGTAGGTGATGATGACGATGATAGTGGTAATGATGATGATGATGTTGGTGGTGGTATTAGTGGTTGTAACACTGGTCAAAGCAGTGGTATAGTGTGAAGATAATACATTTCCAGGGAGAATCAATGGGAGATCTGAAGATTGCTACATGTTGTTGAGATAAATTATGTACGAGTGACACGTTTTCGGTAAAACATTATTGAAAATAGGGTAAGTTGTAAAAAAGCTTTTATGCACCTTTTCTTATGCCCTAAAGAATTTTTCTTCAGGTTCATGGTGTAAGCATGCGCCCTTTTCAGTAAAATTGTAGCCGAGTAAGATACTCATATGGTTCGATACTGTTATGCTCTTCTCTATATACTCTTCTCTATAGTAAATTTCGAGTCAAAGATTAGTAGAGGTGAAATGTTGCCATCGCCATATTGTAACAAGAAATCTTCAAGAAGGTAAAAGCCTATGTAAACTGGAAAGCACTCAAATTTGGTAATTTTTCTTGCTCCTGCCCCGTTCCTCTAACTCAGATTTGATACGACATCAATCAACAATCGAAATTTGCTTCTAAAAGGTGAAACTGACAATGCTGGTGAAGATTATGATGCCTAGATATGGCCAAAGTCACTTCTTTGAGAAACCCATTCCTACAAGTAAGAGCAGTAATGTAGCTAACTATCGGACAATGAATCAGAAACGAGCATGCCTCTAGAATTTCAACAGATCCTCGCTGGCCACCGTGAGTGAAGATCCTTGTCTCAATTCTGTCTTCTAGTTTCATACAGATGCCACATATGGACGAAGTGGACAATGATCAATTACAGTTGGAGGCAACACCATCGCTTATCAAATCAAATCCTGGCCATTCAATTTGCTAAGCAATTCATGTACCACTGGACTTTCCTGCCGTTGTGTGGACAATAAAGTGGACAATACAGTGGACAATAAAGTGGACAATAAAGTGGACTATTCAGTGAAGAAAAAAGAAGACTATACAGTGGAGAAGAAAGTGGACTATACAGATTTTTGGTACTGCAAAATTTGAAAATATATAAGGCGAATTTCATTTTGTCGAAGCTTCATAAATTATGTATAAAATCTATTCTAACTTTAGTTATTGTCAGTATCGATGTAATGTCTTGAGAAGAATCGATCGAAAAGCTTCGACAAATGAAATTCGCCTTATATATTTTCAAAGTGGACTATACAGTGGAGGATAAAGTGGACAATGCAGTCGAAAATACAGTAGACAAGAAAGTAGACAAGAGAGTGGACAACTCAGTGGACAACACAGTAGACAAGAAAGTGGAAAATTAAGTGAACAATACAGTGGACATATAAATGGGAAAAGTGAGAAACAAAAAGAACAATTATGTGGACAAGAAATTGGATTATAAACTGAATAATAAAGTGAACAATAAAGTGGACAATAATGTGGACTATGCAGTGGAGAATAAGTAAAATGATTAAGTGGAAAATAAAGTGAACAATAGTTTGGATGATACAGTGAACATTTTAATGGAAGAAAAGTGAACCACAATGTGAGTAATAAAGTGGACCGTATTGTGAACAATAAATTGAATAGTAACGCGAACAATAAAGTTTACAATAAAGTGGACGATTCGGGGACATTTAAGTGAGGAAAAGTGAACAATAAAGTGAATAGTAAAGCGAACAATAGAGTTCACAATAAAGTGGACGATACGTGGGACATTTAAGTGGGGGAAAAGTGAACAATAAATTGAATAGTAAAGCGAACAATAAAGTTTACAATAAAGTGGACGATGCGGGGACATTTAAGTGAGGAAAAGTGAACAATAAAGTGAATAGTAAAGCGAACAATCAAGCTTACAATAAAGTGGACGATACGGGGGACATTTAAGTGGGGGAAAAGTGAACAATAAAGTGAATAGTAAAGCGAACAATAAGGTGGAGAATGAAGGGAACAATTAATTGAACTCTTGGTGGATTATCACTTAGTCTCGATATCACTATATCATTTCGTCAGTTACTGGTCACTGTATATAGTCTTTCATGAAGGAAAGGGGTATCATTCTCGGAGAACTAATTAAAAAGGGGAAGACTCTGATATGTACAGATTAAAAGAGACAATTGGCACGCCTTGTGTGACTCGTGTTATTAGTAACACATGCATTGGCAGGGCACGGAATTGATAGCTTTGATAAATGTGGCTGCCAGAATGCGGAATTCTTAATTCTCAATCTCTCAATTTCTGGTCGACTGCTAAGTTTCGGTTAGCTGCGATACACGCTTACTTGCTGATACCTATATCTTATTGTAATGACTGAATGTAGACATCGGTGTTGTAAAATCTCGAAGGTGAAAAGTCGTGGGACCACGGGGAATTGAACCCACGGTCTCCGCATTGCGCAACACGACGCTTTTCCACTAAGCTACGGTCCCGTACCAACGAGAGAGAAATTAGGGATGTCTATTGTTTGGATATTGCGTCACTACATAGCCCCCCTACTAGAGGTGAAGGCATGAGGCTCGATAGTTTGCGTGTCTCTGTTAGCTAACCCGACTCCAGTGAAGTGAGATGAGTT
>JAAAKL020013688.1:0-12332 GCA_010016065.2 Carybdea cf. marsupialis auct. non (Linnaeus, 1758) | reverse complement strand
GGGGCTCGTTCAGGCCGTATGTGTAGGGGCTCGTTCGGACCGTATGTATAGGTCCTCGTTCAGACCTTATGTATAGGGCCTCGTTCATACCTTATGTATAGGGCCTCGTTCGGACCTTATTTATAGGGCCTCGTTCAGACTTTATTTATAGGGCCTCGTTCCGACCTTATGTATAGGGACAATCTCACAATTCTATTACGTTCACGGGGTGTCGGCCTCGGTAAGGTGCAAGTAATAATCTTTTGTCATAGGTTTCTTACGTCTAGCTTTATTCATAGGGTAGAACGGGTAGCACGGTTTTGGGTTTAGGACTGATTAACGCGGTGCGACCTTTCTTTCGTGCGTAGCTTTTAAGATGGTCAGAAAGTAGAAATATTGCTTGGGGAGTCGAGAGCCTTCCGGGAAGCGGAGACGAAGCGTCGGATTGACCAGTTTTACTCACACCTAGCTTTTGCGCCGATGTGTTCCAATGGTTTGGGATGTTTGTCTTTAGGCCATGATGTTGTGTATCCGAACCCATCTGTCTGCAAGTATATAATCGCTATGGTGTTGACAACCCATCTTACGTTTTCAACATATATCTTTATTTATTTTTTTGTGTTATTTCATGTCTAAGTCATTGTGTGTCAGTTCCAATATATATATTTGTATATCAATACAGACATACATATACTGACAAAGATATACATCGAAACTTAAAACCTCATGTGTATTTCATGAATCGAACTTAGACATTGCTCACTCTGACGGAGCAATAGGCTACGCTCGAAACCGAATGCCCCACACAAAAAAAACAACAAAAAAACCTTAGACATAGATATAGTGGTACATACGTATGGATGTAGTTGTATATATATAACTCCATAAACGTGAAATGCATACGGTGCTGGCTGCAATCGAGCCATGGATCTCCAAAACCGAAAACGCCGACTTTATCATTGCACTAAATAGTACAGTAATAAAGTCGACAATCCGGGAAGTCGATTCCGAGTTCTCACCATCACCAGCAACCTATTTTTTCGTTTTGCTATTACTTTCATCAGTGCCATTTTCATGTTTAAGAACTCAGGCAGATACACTAGCAATCATGAAATACATAGATGCAGTAAACAGATGTATATGCGTATTTACCCGTAGCGATTCTATATTGAGATCATGCACACACCCAAATTGGTCTACAGTTGGTGCGTTTGTGCGCTTCAAATTTTTTGGGTTAGGCTGTGCTAGGAAAGACGTTTCGAGGCAGCGTAGAAATGAATTTGAAAAGGCTTTATTGCATTATAAGTCGTTTGACTGGACAAAACCACATCCGTGAGCTTGTAGTCACTGTGTTTTTTGAATGTTAAATATTACACACACACACACACACACACACACACACCTCACTCACTGACTTCACTCTCTTCACTTCACTCATTTCACTGACTTCACTCACTCACTTCACTCACTCACTTCACTTTCTCACTCACTTCGCTGACTCACCAACTCAACTCACTCACCAACTCACTCGTTTACACTCAAACACTCTCACTTGACTCACTTAACTCAGTCACCTATACACTCTCACTTTACTCACTAACTTGCTCGCTCGCTCACACACTCAGTCATTTACTCACTCACACGCTCAGTCACTTACTCACACACACACACTCAGTCACTTACTCACACACACACGCGCGCGCGCGCACACACACACACACGCACACACACTCTCACACACACTTACACTTACACGCACGCACGCACACTGACACTCACACACGCTTACACTCACACACACACACTCACGCTCGCACTCATTTTACTCACTCACTCCTGCTAATTCACTCTCTCAATCACCCATCTTGTTTCTCCAAACCCTTCTTTGCTCACTTGGCTTGGTCCCCACTCATTTTATCGCAAATTCTTCTCCGCAGCCTTTATCCTCCAATTTTGAAAGATATAAGACCCCGGTGCGAACGTGGGCCGACAGTTACAATTCACTATTTCCTAACGTTAAACTTTCTTATGCAATTTGCTGTTTCCTTCTTTGATTGATATTTAGGCATGTAATTGGCTAGTGGATATCGCGCTTGAATTTGTTTGCAAGGCATTTGGGGTGGGGTGGGTGGATAACACACCGACTCCATTACCATGATTTTTGTCGACTTCACCAGATATATCTCTTTGTGCAGTTTGTAAACCTGTGGAAGTACATTTATTAACGTAACCATGTTGTTAAAGATATTGATACATAAGATTGTGGTTGTAATTCATAATACAGTGGTTCCCAGACGTTTTTTATGCACCCCCACTCGATCCCCCACCCTTGGACCCTATGTAGAAGTCTAAATTCGATTATTCTATTATGGTTCGGTGTACAAGGAATATAGAGATGGAAATGGGCAATCACAACCTTAATACCACCCCCACCCCCACTCCCACTCGTCTGGAGGAGTGGTATCAGCACGGGAAACGTCCCCCGTTTGGGACCCACTAATGTAACATATTTTAGGAACCGTATAATTATGCTACTTTGTCTAATAATACTTCGTTACCTGTGGTGTTAGGGGATGATGGCCCAGATGTGATTCTTGTTTCATTTTGTAAGTTTGTTGTTAATCGTCGGCGTTGTCTTCATTTCTAACGTTATGTTAATGTCGTGTCGCAGTCAGTTTCGTTACAGGGGACACTGTTTCATAAGCTGTTGGTGGTGGTAATTAGTGGCACACGATAAAACGTGAATCCATTATGCATCTGTGGTCATTGTGACATTTTTCTGCTCGCCTTTTCTCCTCAATTTTTCGTCTCCTGTTCTCCCAAAAATTCCTCATCGCTATTACTCCTAAATTGTTCTCCTGATCTTTTCTCTTCGCGTTTCTTCTCGCCTTTTCTCCGTCCCTTCTTCTCTCTTTGACTTTTCTTCGAAACTTTTCTCATCGTCATTTATTCAAAACGTTTCTCATCGCCTTTATTTCTAAACTTTTCTTCAAAACTTCTCTCCTTAACCTATTTTTTAAACTTTTCTCGTAAACTTTACCTTTAACCATTCCTTTAAAACTTTTTTGTTAAGCCTTCATCTATTCTATTCAAACCTAAACTATTAAGCTAAGCTTTCCCGTAATCATATCACCTCGACTCTCCAACCCTACATCTACTTCCCCTTGCTTTTTCTTACCGACTATATCCAGCCCCCCCTTCCCCAACCGTCCTGACTTAGCTTACTGTAACTTGCCCTAATTTACCGTACCGTACCCGCATACTTTGCCTTACCTTCGGACCATGTCTCACCTTACCTTTCCCCTGTATGGTACCTGACATTAGCTTGACTTATCTTACCTACCTTACCTAGCCATGTTTTGCCCTACCCTCTTGCCGTACCTTCCTTTACTTTGCCTTGTTTTACCTACCTTATCTTATATTACCCTATCCTACCTGCTAACTTTAAGTTACATTCGTATCTTGCTTTATCTTTTCCGGTATCGTGCCTGACTTTAACTTAACATATCTTATCAACGTTATCTTTCCATACCTTAACCTTATCATACTCTCACCTGGCATCTTGTCTTATTCTACCTGACATCATGTTATTTATTGTTTTCACGCTACTGTCTTTGTGTTGTTAGATCGTCGTACGTGATGACCACGTCCTCAACATACACTTTTACGTAACAAACACTATCCGAATTGACACCCTCCGTTAACCACTTCGCCTACTTAATTTATAAGACCTCCGCACGAAGTTTTGCGATGATGCCTTTCACTGCGTTAGGTTGATATATAGCATTATTCAGGGTCATTTGTTGCTTTCGTGCTGTAAGGTTTCGCGACTGACGTTTATTTCTACATCGTATTTGCTAGGGCTTCTGCGATTTGAATCAGCGGGAAGAAACAGAACGTGGCAAGCAGGCGAGCAAAGCAAGCGACCGCTTCGAGGATATCGCCATACTGCGTGGCATTTTAACGGAAACCAGTAGTGGAAATAGAGTCTTGTACGCTGTTGGCCCACGGCTAGGATGCAATAGCGCAGTCGCATTTCCAAGGTCGGTATTTCGCTTTGATTGCAGTTTTTCGCACGCATACATTCGCTAATCCGCAGAGCAGTATTGTAACTGTACGTGGGTGAAGATTTTGGGGACTGTAAATAAGTTACAGGAGTACTAAGCGTGGCTGTGAATGTGAATCGATGACTGCCTTTGTACCGAAAGTAGAGGTCATGGGTGACGACGTGTCTGGTCACCCAGTCGAACCGCCGCAACAACCTCCCCAACCACCACATCAACCACCGCCGCCGCCGCAACAGCAACCGCCGGCACCGGCTTTAATGAACAATTCGATGGATATGAAGGTTGATAACAAGAGTGGGGTTGGACGTGACGATGTTTGTCGCGACTACCAGAGAGGAGTTTGCCAGCGGGGAGATAAATGCAAATTTTACCATCCGGCAGATATAGAACCCCCATCCCAGGACCGTTTGCCCATTTGTCGAGATTTCCAGAACTCTAAGTGCAATAGGAGCAATTGCAAATATATGCATATTACCACGAAAGATGAAAGAATATACATGCGTACAGGAAAACTGCCTGCTGAGTTGGATGGGCAGGTAGGACATCATAATGCCCCGCCTGCTGTTAACGCTACTGGTGGAAGCTCGCCAGGTAAAACTAGAGCAGGCCCCGGCGACCCCGTTTGTAAAGATTTCCTAAATCATGCTTGTGATCGCGGAAGTCGTTGTAAATTTCGCCATGTCGCTGAAGAGGATTGGCAGTACGAAAAGATGTACGGACAACCGCCACCGGAGTCATTTGCACGCAAGCGCAGGCGGGAGTCCTTCTCCAGCAATCTCGACCAACAGTTTCTACAAGAGGAGAATGATATGTTACGCCGTAAGGTTGCCGACATGCAGCGGCAAATAGCTGATCTACGAGCAATGAATGATACCCTTTATGAACAAAATATGAGATACCGTAGCCAGCTTAGAAACACTATGGCCCTTTCGAATGGCTCGGCAAGCGATGCCGTTGCCTACCCGGGTCATACTCGTGACAGTAGTGTCACATACCCGACATCACTTGGTACGACGTCGACGACAGCCAATTCTGGCATGCAGAGCTTCTCTTCTGATACTTACGGTAACAACGCCGGAGCATATGATGGTTATACTAAATTTCAATAACATGATGCATTTGGGGATTCGAAAAAAATAGCATTTAGTGCTTTTATAATTGCTTTGCGAGGCATGACGAGCGGGATAGATGAACTTCGATGTATTAACATCTGTCTTATTTGACCAGTTTAGGCCAGTGTCTACCGTTGTGCAGCGCAGTTTAAGGAAGCAACGGTAATATACAAACCAAAGTTCACGTGCTTCCCACTTAAATAATTGAAATGTGCAGCAGTTACTTCGTTATTTGTCCTGCCTACCAAAGAAACCACATAAGACCCGCCCTCGAATGCTATGCCGCACTGCAGGTGCATGGCAGAAACTCGCTCCTGGCAGGGGACAGCCAACGGAAAGAGCAAGGGATCACCTCACATTTGATCGCCGGGCTTGCTTCAGATGCGCTTCCTTTTTTATCTGTAGGACTTCGATAGAGCAACCATTATTTCTGTCATTGATTTCAAGCACCTCTCTTGGCTAGTCTACTCTAATGGAGTTCCTGGGTCGATTCCTTGCCAACTGATTCATAAGGTCTCCTGCATTTAAGGCTTACCTGAGTAAGACAACACCCCATCACCGTACAGATGTTAATACTGTGAAGTTGATGTCAATAGCCTTGACATGTCTCGTTTTGAAGTATTCGTGAACTAAGCCATTGCCGTCGTTGATCGGTGCCGTATTGCAGACGTTAGATCTATAGGTTTCGCCACTCGTTTAGCGGCATCAAGGGTCTTCTTCGGTTGACCGTGGACCCAATAGCAAGTTCTCAATCCATTTGTAGCATTTGACAGAAGCGTGCCTGATAGTGGGTTTCTTTTACCACTGCCCGTTACGACTGTTAGATGTAATCCGTTCCGTTAAATGTGTACCGTAAAGACTTTGGTAGGTGTTAGAAACTAATGCTGGCTTTTAAAATTGCGCTTGACTTTTGATCATTGACCTAGAGCAGTGTTCCTTTTTATCAATTCCTTCCACCGTTGTGAAGTATTATCATTTTCATTTAATATTTACCTATTTGAATTTTCATGGTGTCATAAGAATTGCGGGTATTTTAAGATTGTATTGACCGGTGAGTGTTCTGAAGTCTAACGTTAAGTAGACATAAGTTAATTTGACTTGAAGGTCAAGTGCGACTGCATTGCCCCCATGCTCTGTAGAGGTATCGACTGTCCCTTCAGGCATTAAGGGTCAGAAGAAGAAAATACGGTTATTGACCGTCAAGTGGAAAACCCGACTGAAAAAGGTCAATATACCCTGTTTACTCCAAGTAGAATTATAGCAGTACTCTTAGTTTGATGTCTTGTGAGAAGGGGGGTTGTTCTATATAAAGCTTTGTTAATATTAGTGGCCTGTCGCCGGTAGTTATTTTGCATCTTTGAGGGGCCAGAGGAGAGGTATAGTTTTACTGTAGCAGGAAGGATACTGCAGGTCAGACCTCGTGTCGGGAATCTTCTGTTCAGATGTCCGATTTCGTCAACTATACGCGCCCACAATCAAAGCGAGCGCACTGTCGTGTGAGCAAATAAGCTGTTTATATCTCAATGTAAAGAGCCTTAAGATTTGATTCCATAAATCATCACCTTATTCCTCCATAATCCCTCCTAGATTAAATAGGTTTGCAGGAGGCATCGGTTGCCGGGCGGTATGTACTCTGATTTTAGTGGCTTACCATTTCGATGTGATCAGCAGCATAGAGGAAAGGGAGATGTTGCTAACCGCACATCTCGTGTGCAAGAGCTGAGTTGAGAGGATTTTTACGTCGCAATCTTTGCACATCGTGTTAGTGTAACTATGATAGGTATGCTTTCCCTCCCTATCACAAAATTATGCTTTGAATAACGTTTTGCATTGTTACTTTAAGGCTTTGGGCTTAGAGAATTTAATAGACGTTTTACAAGGTCAGGTCAGTTCAAGAAGAGGTAAGCGTGTCGTCGCGCCTAAGCCTCTGATCTATCGCGATGTTTTTTGCCCAAGCAGACTTGATTGCCCTGCAGTAATTTTTTAAAGGAGTGACTCAGTCTCTTTGAAAACTGCTTTTGTGGATTCTTTTTTCTCACTTAAACAACTAACTGTTTCGTGCTTGAGGGAGAGATAACTCATCGTGAGTTATTGCTTTGTGCACTCATAAGGAAAGACAGTGTCTGTTGAAGATAACCAAGGATTATTTGGGAGAAGGGGACCAAAGATGTACACTCGATCGGGTCATGATGGACGTGCTCACAAAAGAGCTTTTGATAACCAAAAATACACAGTAGAATAAACATCGCCTGATTCTTATCGCGTTATTTATTCACCCGAAAAGTTACGCCGGTGTTGCTTCGAAAATCTTTCGGAGCGCTTGTTCGTCCAGTTAAGACTACCAGTTCTACTCCAACGTTTTTGTGCGAAGGCGCATAGTGTGACATATCTAGAAGGTACGTTGACTTGTTCCACATTTTCAAGCGTACGTATTGTTCTCACTTGAATAACAGCTTAGCCCGCATTAAGATCCAGTACTCCCATTCTGATCATTTCGCGGCGGATGACATATGCGGCTTAACGCTTTGGCCGGTGCTTTTCGCCGGCTCCGGGTTCTGTATAATATGCTATTATTCTTACTTCGTGGAAAATTTATGAAGATAGACTGTATATGAAGTAGCTCATTTTAAAACTTTTTCTTAGTTTAATTCTGATAATAGTTTGTTGACCGTCAGTTAGTTGACGGTTTCCGATCGTAAGGTACTGAAAGCTACTTCTGAGGTACCCTGGGCTTTTTGAGATAAAACTAGGGCTGCTAACTGCGGAAAAATTAATGAATAGTAGCAGGCTTTTGATGTCGTAGATATGATTTCGTGCATTATTTGCAGAGCGATGTTGTTGACTACTCAGTAGAAGTAGACATAGTGCACGTAGTGCAAGTTATACCTCGGGAAATGATTACGGCGCCCTGTGACCATTGTTTTATCTATGTTTGGTACTTGGTTCATCTTTGTTTCATTAAAATACGCAAGGATATTCAGTGAAGATGACTACATATTGTTTTTAGGGCAATATAAAGTTACGTGAATGTGCTATAATACTTACCTGTGTTTACTACTGGATCTGTGCTTCATTTGGGGTAGTGTGAAAAGCGAACTTTTTATAGGTCAGTTTGTTTTGCGACATTGTAACTAGTGGCCACATAGAGGGAAATTGCAAACATAGGACATATAGCAAACCTCAACTTCAGACGTGATGGCTGTAGATCGAGTTATGATTGGTTAAACACTGTGTTGATCGATTAACTATAAATTGTATCATTGCGAACCAGCCGTTTTAAGCTTGCGAAAATGGACCTTGTTCCACTTGAATGTCGGTAGATAGAGCGGAGACATTTTGAGAGCCGGTGTGTCGATGTCGGGCTCAAGACCTTCTCTGCTACATGTTTTGCCATTCCCAATGCGTGTGGTCATTTTCTTATTCCTCGGAAAACATTTAAGCGATGAAGAAAGGTAGCAGGTAGAATGGGAAGTGGTTGCAGGACATTTAAGCCAGCTAGGCAGGTCATGAACGGCAATAGTTGACAACTAGCGGTAGCCGGACAGCTGCCCACGTTCCCTATGCTTACCCGAGATTTGGAATTGTTTATGTTTATACCAGAGAAAATCATGGTCATCAAGGTGTGTTCCATTTTAGGAAGAGGTCGTTTGAGTGTTATTAAGGGCGTTCTGTTCATGACCCAGCACATAGCATCAGATTCTGTGAACTTGCAAACATTGAAGAGCCATGACTTCTGATTCTTTTGCTAGCCCAAATGGTTCACCTACCGAACGTTGCCTAGAGCCCTCAATGAGAGTTCCTTTTATTCTTACCAGAGTCCATTGACCCTAAGCGTCAATGTGGTGTTTCCAGTATGCCAGACCCGACACTACAATGTGAATTGATGATTGTAGCTCGATTCTGTTGTTAATATCTGTATTCTTACGAGTGGTCGGTTGAATTAGTGAAGACCGTTCTGTTTTATTGTCGTGCGTATTTGAGCTGAGTTACTGCTGAGTGTAGTTATTTCTTTCCCTTGTTTGATGGTTGTGTTTTGCATTTTATTCAATTTGTTTTTTGCATTTTACTTTGTCTTTTGTAACTTTTGTTTGTCAAATATAAGAAATGGGTTTGGGAACTAAACTTGAGTGTCTTTGCTTATTTTTTAACTGTGTTTCATTGCGGCAGTAATAGCGACGGGCCGTGCATGTTACCCTGTTATTGGCGAGAAAAGGAATAGGGTCGATCATCCGAATCATCTGATAGACTCTCCCGTGAATGTCTACGTACGTTTGTGCGACTCTTTTATCAGCTGATCGACTTATTCATAAATAATGAAATTGGCCTGCTAGACCAGTCGCTTGCACCCGTCACGTTTTTGCCAAGCATACACAGCACGAGAGTAGTATGACAAGGCTGGGTCATCCAAGCGGAGAAACACTACATCTTGCGGTTTTTGTATCCTTTATTCCCATATATGGACTGGGTGGACCCTGATTGTGCTAATTGCCTCACTGCTGATCAGGAGGTACGGTAAGAGGTCGTGACTACTAAAAGAGAGCTTGTCGATGCTTCAGTGCTGGCGTCGAAACTGAGTTGATGGTGTTCAAAGCAGGCTTTAAAGACCTCTCGGAAAAACGTCCAGAAGTGTAATAAGTTGTTGACGTATGAAGTTCTGCTAAGTGAAAGTGAAAATATCACCACCGAGCTGCACTAACTAAGCGATGGCGACCCGTGATAACAATTCACGTTTCACTAGTCCGCATAGTAAAACTGCTAATTTCGAAAGAAATTGTTCGACATCACCCCTTCTTAAAATGAGGCGCAGAAGATAGAAGAAGACAAGAAGATCGTAAAATGCCATTAGTCCCGAGCTATGACGTTCTTGCAATAGGACCCAAGGTATGACATACTTACATCCGATGTTCTTCCTGAACCATGTTTAAAGGCCCTGCAGGTTCAATACCAACCTTCGCTATTAGTTTAATTCTGGGACACACACACTGGTCCTAGTTAAAGGGACATTCTTATGGTTACTATGACCACAGAATGCAGAAAAGGTAGAAGGGACACTCGTTGCTTTCGGTGTTAGATTCGACACTAAAATTTACCTTAAAAAGGACTTCGTAAACGAGTCTAGTGGAGTTCTCCATTTACGTAATGCACAAGCTGATCGGTGCAGAATTTTCTGCAGTAAGTAGCCCCTTGTTAAATGGATGTTTAATTCACTGCAAACCCGGTCTGATACCAACATTCAGTAAGGAAAATGGGCTCTGCTTGCTTCCTTTGTTCATAAATGTCCTAAGAGCATGTATGAAAGGGAGAGACCGTGTAAACGAAGCCAGGGGATTTTTCCATTACCCTAGTGTGTAGGCATACAGGCTGCACGATTTGTGGCAGAAACAACAGAATATTTTCAGTTATATCGTTTCGTTTGAACAATTCCCAGCTATGACTGGACCTGATACCAAAATTCAGTCATATGAAATATGGATTTCTCTTAATAGATGTGACTGCAGAACGCCGACGTCCAAAGAAGCCGTGAACCGATTGCAGTGTCAAACTCGCTCGCACTGAAAGTCAAAAGGTGATGTTGTGTTTTGGGGGCATGGACTTGCTTCTCTAAAAGTTGTGAGGTAGCATCCTTTCGTTTAAACTCCATTGCTTGAACTTGAAGAACATTTTAACGAATTGCGATATCTTGAATTTCTGACTACATGCCAACTTTTCTTTAAGTGTACCTGCAGTGGTCAGAAATTTTGATATTTCCTTCATTTTGTTTTAAGGGATCGAACTGCTACGTTAGTTTTGTCTCACGTACAGTTTTCCATAGTTATCACTTATCTCTAAAAAAACACTGGATCGAGCATCTTCCGTCTGAAGGTGAGGTCAGTCGTTGGACACAATTTCAATCCCCATCACTAAAAGCTTATAAACAAGGTTACGCAACATGTCGGACTTTTCTTCGCTATTTTAACCAATGGGGGCCAGTGCTCGTGACTACACTTTTTCGTAGTTGGAAACAATGGGGAGCTCGAGCCAGTCTTTTTTAGAGATCAGTGATAGTAAAACGTGATTCTTCAACGAGCATTTTCCAGAACGAGGTAACTTTTGACTTCATAAGGAACAGGGAAATTCAGTTGTTGATGCTGAAAAATTCAATACGAGGAAAACATGTCGGCGGTCAGCAGTGCAGTTCTGAGCTCTTTTGCACGGTTTTACGTGAAGTGCACTTAAAGTACGGCAAAAAGAATAAACAGGGGCTTTTCAGGTCAGTACAATAAGCAAATAACAAAACATTTCTGACCATTGGAGGTACACTTTGATGGATTCGGGACGCACGCATCTCATCTGAAAGATATAAAGAAAATTACAACTTAATAATTACCAGCAAATTGCTTCGGATAATTAGATCAGGCTGGAGGGGGAGTTAAAATACCTCATTGGATGTTAAAGAGCAGGTCTTGTAAAGTAGTTAGAAAATGTAGAATGCATATAAGGGGGTGATAAAGCAGAGAAGAAAGCTCTAGACGGGGAAAAGGTTTCTTGTTCAGCAAACTATTCCAATTTTGAGAAATGCTGGCGATTGATTGAAAAGCACTATTGAGAGAAGTAAAACCATCAAACATAATGGGCGATGAACACTGTGACGAGGAAACAAAACACCAGACCTGTGGTGTATATAGAGTCGCAACTAGAGGCCGTGGAATCTGAAAGATCTCTGGTCAAATCTCTTTTAATTTTTCTTGGATCCTGACGTTAGGATCCGGCATCAAATAATGTTTTGTTAAAGAGATTTAAGACTTTAAAAGCTGGTATCTCGGTGTTGGGAAAGTGCAACACTCTCAATTTTATCCGTTGATGTTCTTACAATTAGGGCAACATGAAAATTGAGTATTTTTTCCATAATTGAAACATTTCCAAAATCGTGACGTCGCCTTTTCCCTCTGCATAGTTTTTATAACTTAAAGCTGGACGTGAAAAGAATCTAGATTTTATACGAGTTTTTACGACTTCAGAGAGACATGAATTCTTGCTGAGAACGTTCGTTCCTTGCGCCATGATGCAAAGAGATAAGGAAAGCTACGCTTTGGAATGAGTTGATAACACTGATCTGTGAAAAGTGTAGTCACGAGTACTGGCCCCCATTAGTTAAAATAGCGCGGGAAAGTCCGCCATGTTGCGTAACATTGTT
>JAAAKL020013687.1:0-12333 GCA_010016065.2 Carybdea cf. marsupialis auct. non (Linnaeus, 1758) | reverse complement strand
GGAGTAATCCGAAAGTAACATTGCAACAATAATCATCAATAGAATACTGTGCAGGCAGTATTGACAGATACAAGATATTTCTGAATGCCGCAGTAGATGTACACTTGTGCACATTTATCGAAATAAGCAGTTGAAGCGATACTCCCAAGGGTGTTAAACGCTTGATAAGAACTTCTTGTTGATGCCAATTTCAGTTCACGACAGCACGTCTAGAGCGGACACGTTTGATTTTAAAAGTCAGATGTGGTTTTCAGACAACAATTGTTAATTTACTAAAAAGAGAAGTGGACGTTCAGATTTAATTTATTCACTTGACTTTTAAACAGCTTTTGGGGACGGCCTTTTCTGAATCGCAAACTATTTTGGGGCGATTCCATCATTACAATACTTAAAAAATTCGTACTTACCGCTCGCTCTACGTAAGTAGATGGAGCTTCCTATATCAAAAATTGTGGGGAGCCCGTTTTCGCATGGCGAGTTAAGCCCAGATTACTGCTTAGAAATCATAAATGCAGGGGTTAAAGGTGACGTCACGATTTTGAAGATATTTGAATTATGGAAAAATAGTCAATTTTCATGTTGCACTTTTAGGAAGAACTTCAACGGCCAAAATGTGTCCCAACACCGAGATATCAGCTTTCAAAGTTCTGAATCTCTCAAACAAACTCTTATTATTTGATGCTGGTTCCCAGCATAAGGAACCAAGGAATATCAGAGTTTTGAGCATAGATTTTTGACATTCAAACGCCTCTAGTTTAAACACTATATACACGAAAGATCTGGTCTTCTGGGAAACAGTGTACCCCAGGGTTGCCTTTAGGTATCTGGAGTCAATTCTTATTATATTTCCGAAGCATTTGATTTGTGACGTCATCACTTCCCCCGCGTAGTATTACAGCAGAAACATGATTGCACAAACGTTTCTTATTCCTGACGAAAGGCGTATCTGAATCACATGCTTATAAGAGAAGGTAGGAACCAGTTTAAAAGTTAAGAGGCTTACAAAAACAGCAGGAAGCTGCAGACCACGGCTAGCTGCCTACTCCTTGGACACTCAGTTTTTCCCATGTTGAGTTCTGCATCCATTGCTCATTCAGTCTGAAAACATGATTGCATCCTTTCATATCTCTGTTACTGACATCTGTAAACTGCACGCCTGAATTGCGTATTGCGATTCCATCTGTTCGTACGTCGGCCGACTGGCACATAGTGGTGCCAGCTTTATACACAATACAAATATACATTCCTAAATGTCGAATGATATCAACATCTGCCGACGACATTGAAGGATAGGTGAAATGGGCGAGTCAATAATGTAGCTTGAGCTAAGGCTAACTTGATGGAATTGAAGGCAGAAAGTGCCGTATCCGTTGATTGCAAGGGACGATTGCTACTGGGTAATTTCAGTAGATCAGTTCGAGGTTGATCAGGCCAATGTTGATGATGCACAGTTGGGGATAAAAGGGCGCTAAAAGTTACTGAGGCTTAGAGATTCGCGGAGGTTGTGGAAAGAAGATTGGGGTGAAAATCTTTAGATGGTATAAATCTTAGCAGGACATAGAGGGATGCATCTTGTAACATGCCTTATTGAAAAACTGCCTTGGTAGGAAAAGCCAGGATGATGAGTAAGGTTTTATAATAGCGAGTATAGGAAGAAGACCCTCTTGTTAGCCTTGGGTCATGTGATGTCTGGCAAGTTGTGTACCAGACCTCTTCCTGTTTAAGAGTTCATTGTAAAGTAAGATTGTAGGCGTTGGCTAGAGAGTTGGTTAGAATTTGATGAAGGTTAACACGAAAGTAAGTTGTAAAAGAAATCGTTAGTTGATTGTAGAGATTTACGTATATCAAATCTAGTGCAAAAGAAATGTGACTAACGGCAGCTTGAGAGTCATTATTTGGAGTCTTTGCTTGTTATTGTACCGCGTGAACATTACAGGTCATTAATTTTGACTCGCCTAACAGGAGTATATGACGGAAATTAGGATAGCAAGTACTGAAACTGAAATAAGAAATAATAAGAGAGATTGATGGTCTAATACATGAAATAAGTTCATATAATAAGATTGGGCTAAAGATGGTCTGTAAAAGGCAAGTTACCTCTTGATGGAAGAGGAGAATGGAAGATACCATTGAAAAAATTCCAAACCAGAAAGGCATTAATCTACAGAAAAAACCCGAAAAGTCTAGATATCTACAGCGGAAGTGTAGGCTGTGATACAGAGAAAATACAAAACAAGGCATGATTATGCTGCAAGACGATTACACAAGGAGTTGTGTGCTAGGTTGAGTATATCATTTGAACCGTCTTCTTCCTCAGAACAAATTTTACGCACTCTCAGTGCCTGTCCGTAAGGGGGTACCTAATAGAACGCAAAAATTATATATTCCTCCTTCTGGATTTTTAAAAAAATTTCTTCTAGTTTACTTGTACATGTGTTTGAATTGTCTCAGTTGGTAGACTGTTCCACATTTTTTGGTCCAAGATACGATAAACTTTTTTGGCCCATATTTGTTCTCCGCAGTGGAAGGTGTTCTTTTTTACTACTAACCACTTGCGGTTATTCAGTTTTTGGTCACGGAAATAGGAATTTCTTTTTGGAGCGAACTCTTCAAAAACAGTTTGGGCCACCTGTGCAGATAGGGACTGATAGGCTCTGTGTCATGTTGGCACCTAGCATATGGCTTTGAACTCTTAGATTCCAATCAGTGCTGTGTTTGCTAATTTTGAGCAATGACGAATACGTCTATTATGGACCAATAGAAATTTATTTGACAGGCTTTTGTTCAACAATTTTCAAGTAGCACTAGCAAAAGTGTTTGATTTTCGAGGAAAACAGTATGCTGACGAGAGTTACCTGTGTCATAGGGTACTGTTTGACGGCTCATTCACTGTAAAAGTAAAATTATACATGTCGGCAAAAGGCTATGACGGCATTTATTCAAGTAGACATACGCCAACGACTAAGGTGCAGCTCTGGGTGTGTCTGCCACTTACGTCATTTTGCGTATGAGAAGAAAACGTAGTCCCATTCAAAGGACTAAAGGCTAGAAGACTAGAAGCAAAGCTATATAAAGACAGTTGGTGTTGACTTTCTCTTCAGTTGTTTGTGGAGAGGCCCGAAGATTCCTAGGAATAAAGTTGTCAGATCTGTCTCCAGAAGCAAACGCTCACTTCGCCTTTTTGGAAACCGTTACTCCTTTCCAAAGAGGATCGAATCAAGTCTCGGTAAGAAGTCTTCTCTTACCTACTACTATTAAACCCTAAAGCCGCCATCAATGAACAGTCTACAGAAAAACTATTGTAAGTAAATAACTGATTATTGCATGTAGTGGGAATTTATTAATTTATGTTATGAACAATCACATTATTTGTCTCGTTACTGTTTCGTCCGCTTTCCGCCACTAGACGTTTCACCCTTTGCGACGACTCCGTAACACCTGTTACCAACCCGCCTGGTATCCAATGGCAAATAAATCCTCCAAATGACGTCTCCACTCTTTTCTATTGCACTGGATCATTCTTTTCTTCGCGACCCACGTGTCGCGGAAGTTAATTTAAGTTCGTCCGTGAATTCGACAGGTTCGCGCAATATTTGCATCTAGGCCAGTTTGTGACAAATTGCGGTGAATCCGTATTTCTTTAGTTTGAGATAAAATAATGTTACGATAAGTTTTCATCAAATTCTTAAATGACTATATCTTCCAGTATATCTCCAAGTTTACATTAAAGTTGAAGTTCTATATATATAAAATATTATGTACACTAATAACATGGAAGCTTCTAGAATCTTAGTAGCCATGATGCAGCGTAATTTATGTCTAAATATAGTTTCTGATAGCAGTCTTAGGTCAGCGTAGATTTGCTGGAAAAGTGTTTTAAACATTGCAGTCCTGGGAATCAGGAAACATGAAACATGAAAGCGAGGTCACGTGAATGTGTGTCATAGTTTAGAAAGTTCTCGACTCCTTTTGCGGCGTGCTGTCGATCACGATGCTGCAGAGGAAACTCGCTGTTCAAGCTATAATGTGGAGTAATTGATAAAGATGGAATTAAAAGTCAGCATGAATCAGAGTCAGTCGCCTGCGGTCTTTGCTTTCTCGTATCTTCGTGATTTTTGCATCACCATGTAAATGTAGCGCTGCATTCACTGCTTGGTTCTTTGCAAAGAGAATATGTAATGAAACTACATCTTCTGCAACGTACTTTGTCATTTTGTTTGATGCTAACTGGAGGATTTTATTGGACGTTATTTGATCCTATCATTTGATCTTGAGTATTCTACTTTGGTAATTGTCACGAGAGATGTCTCTAACCTTTCCATTTGCCTTGTTGATTTTCCACGTTTCCAAATCAAACAAAAAGATTGGCAATACTAATGTTTTATAGAGCTTAGTTTTCGCATTTCTGACGATACGGGTCGAGTTCGCAATCTACTCTAGCACCTCAAAATGCAGCTTCTTTAGGGGGGCCACAATCCGACCAAATTTGGATATACGTCTGTTTGATTATGTGCATTATTATATCGACAGTGGGGTAGTTCGAAGCCTTGCTTGTCCTCTAAGACAGGAGTAAAAATTATCAAAAATAATTGATAAAAAAAGTCCATATCAATTTTCATCCATATTAATCTATTTAGTGTCTTGTAATCATCATAGTATTAAGCTCTCATTCTTTTTATCGTTTTTCTGAGAGAAAAAACTCTCATAGACCATATTCAGATGACTGAGTCAGTGCCGAACTACCAGGACTTTTGTCCTGTCTTCCCCAGATTACATGACTGCCTGTTGTTTCTGGTAAAGTATCTATTAACTAACGAGTTATGCACATGCCTATATTAGCTCATTTCGGAGCTCAACTCCTACCAGTTTTTATGAGTACCAAGCTGTATGTTTTTGGTTATTAGATGTTTGAGTGTGCAGGATTTGTTTCTGTTTTCACCAGTTTTTACCAGTTTTTATCAAAGCTGGTTGTCCTTTTATCAAATTTACAGTAAATATTTTTTAAAATCATTTTTTGGATGGCTGAAGTTGAAATCTAGTAAACTTTGAGACGGAAAGAATTTTAGTTCGTACTGCTTTGCTACTTCGTAAACATGGGGCAGGACCAATTATTTTTACCTGCCTATGACACTGTCTGTGTACGGCAAAGCCTTGATCATTTAACGGTGATATAAGATATATTTTCTGTTCTTCGTTCTCTGTCTCATGATTCAACCCACTACTACCACAGGAAACAATCAGCTTGACATATTGTAGCTTTGACGCACCCCAACCATGATGTCAAACTCTTAAAGCTGTCATTAAGGCAGTTTGATCATGTTAACAAGCCTTTGGGGCACTTGATAACTAATGACAAGGTCCTAGAGAGCACGTGTTAAATGTAATTGAATGCTTTTTCAAATAACTAGTTTGGTAAAAGCACTGGGTAACTTCTAAACTCATTGGGAATCCATACAACAATGTACTCTGTTTTGACAATATATTTCGAAGTGTTTATTTATTTTGACTTCATCTTCAAGTCTAATTAAAAAAAGTTAAACCATATAAAAACAGGAAAACAGTTTGCTAAAAGTTATGTTACCTCATAAAGCACATATACATACTAAAATCGATCACTGAAAAATGAGAAGACAAATAAATTCTTGTGGGATAAATCAAATCTTAATTACTAAAGTGCGACTTCCGTATCCATCCTTAGTTTTAATAGAAGGTTGAATGCTTTTTATCAAAAGTGCTTTCATTGTCATCAAATTATAAATATATTTGCAGGACGAAGCAATTACTTTTACATCGTCCATAGTAAGCTGCGCGTTGCATGCTTTGGAAATGATTTCCTACAGGAGTACCAGCTTGTTTGTGCTCTTTCACGCAAATTTAGTAGATGTCGGGTAGTTTGCCCCACATAGCAGGATTGACACAGTGGGCAAGTAACTTGATAGACTAATCCGCTTTTCATAACTTTCTCGACTGGTGCTTTCAATGATGGTAATACAGTTTTCAGTTTCTCTGTTGTCGTAATTACTTTGCAAGGAGCATTTGTTCTCTTCAATGACCGTGCAAAGTTTTCTGTAAATTTCCCCCTGTATTGGACAAACTTAATGTCTTGTGTTACTCATCTTCCTTTTCGTTTTCTTTCTTTTGGTTAACTTGTGTAGGTTGACATATATTGTCCAACGTTTTCTTCATTATTTGATTATAAAAAGATGGCGGGTAAAGATTGTTTTCCAAGATGAATTTAGCTTTCCCTAGACTATTGTGAAAGTTCTGCTAGCTGCTGCATGCATAGTAAATTCGATATATCATTCCTGATACAATGGAACGTTTATATTTCACTACGCCTAATGCATGGAAGTTCATTGTCAATCCGGTGTAGGTAAACTTTGAGTACCACGTTGATGTTAACTGATCACCCAAGTGCATAATTTTCATATCCAAAAATGGAATGCTTCCCTATTTCTCTCTTTCTATGGTAAACTGTAATTTCCTCCAGCTTTTCATTGATTTTGTTAGTTTTTTTCTCCAAGAGAATATCGTCCATACATCTTGAATATAGCTTCGAGCCCTCTTTAATATTTTGGTCGAATTGACTTCGCGAACCATTTGCTAGGTTAGGCTCGGATGGGCTTCCCATTGCCAATCCGTTTTTCTGGCAATAGTAGCCATCTCGTGTAAGCATTAGTACATTACAACTGCAAAGAACTGTTAACTGAATGAAAGTTCCTTTAGAAACTGATGGTTTTCATACTTATCAGAGTATAGTAATTCAGCACAATATTCTATTGCTTCCTGGTACATTCGTGTATAAGGAGCTCACATAAAAACTTCTTCGTCCTCCTCGAAGCGTAGGCCTATGTTATGCAAGTTATCACTGATCGATTTTGTAGATGAATTGATATTGCATTATTCGACAACCAGCCCGCAACTTGTTTCGCTATTCGATAGTATGCCGAACCTGCTTTCTCAAAGTTTATGTGATTTATAAATAAAATGGCATCGCTACAAAATGCCTCTTCTTTTCCGAGCTTCTTTTGAGTCCTGCCTTGATCGGGTCAATATGTATTCTTAAAAAAATCTTGTTAATAACAGACAGCAAAATATTTCCTCACCTGTTCTTGCATTTTCCCGTTGGTAGTTGGTGGTGCTACCAAACCCTTCTTCCAGTCCTGTGGAAGAACGTGTTCAGATCTCATCCAAAAGAATTCTGAGAATACTTGCAGTGAAGTTTACATCAACTTTGCACAATTCATCTAAAAATACCGTCCACCTCAGCGGCCTTTCCGTTCTCCAGACGCTTCATATCCTCATTATTCCAGTCAAGCTCGGCTCACTGCGCGTCCATTGCTTTTCTTGACTAGAGCTATAGCATTCTGCCTTTATAAATAATCACATAGTAGTCTTGTTAGGGTATATACAAGTTGTCGTATGATGTCATCCTGCTGTATCGTCTCTTTGTGATGTTACGAGCCCATTATCACTTTGTTTGTGTTTAGGCGCCCCTGACTGTGCTCATTCATATCTCTTATCAATAACTTCTCGTGCAACAACATTCACCCATGGTTTCTCTGAGGCGCGCAATTGATGGGGAGGGTATCAGCGAAATGACAAGGTTCGACCACAGGTTCGGGGATCAATCCACCCTATCAGAGAATAAATGGTGACTAAGAATTCTTACATGAACGCTCTGAAACGCGTTCTGGCGAAAGTGGGGTCATGTTTCCCCAAGATGAATTAGACGTGTCTTATGAACATGACGGGCTATATCATTGCTGGAATCGAAATATTATTCTTTTCCTCATTGGCAATGTTAACCTTTTAAAAAATTTGTTGCACTGCCCTCCGGTTTTGCCTCTTTTGGTAATAAGTCTAGGATCGCTGCCATATCTGCAGATCTTATCACTTGAGTGCCTCCTACCAGTGAATTTCGAAAGAAATGGAAAAGAGGGGCATAGGGGGTAAGGCCACACCTAGTTAAAAAATGCCACCAAAAAATTGGTATCGAAGTATGCAGCATTATTTATAGCTTTTTAAAAATGAATTAAGTACATAGTAAAGTTTCTGAAATGAAGAACTGAATCTGTGCCTTACAGCACTATTAAATGATTTGGCATGGAGAGTATCACATTCAACTTTTAAAGACGTAAGAACAGGAACTATCATTATCGTGGCTAGGAGGTGCTGCTGTGTTAATACGCCCATTTCCAATTGAGATATCTGGAAGTGAGTGTCTAACCATATTTTGAGAGTTGGTATAGGAGATTTTACAGTATGAGATGGCCTTGAATATATGGTTAGGTGGCGGAAATGGCAATAAAATTACACAGAAGGAAGTTACAGCTGTAAGAAATTTCACTTTCTTGTCCCCCGTTTTAAAAGTACAGTACTTCCGAAGTATGACGGGCCCGTGGTGTACCTGATACCTCCACTTTTAAAAACTATTTTACTAAGTAGAAGGCTAAATCTACTGTTTAAAACTTTACCAAACGATTTTATGGACGATGGAATTGCTCTTGACTTGGTTGTATATCCACTATTCAGTGCCATACCCAAGCGCTGCCCCCCTCCTATTTTAAGGCAAAAACAGAGGTGCACCCAAACTTGATTACTGCTTGAGCCTCTCAACTGTAAACCATACTCTAGTTGCACAAAATGGACGTAAAAGTCAGTGCTTTTAAGAAAGTAAGGGAAACACAATTTGTTGAGTTCCAAAGATTTAACAAACTATTATGATGTGTTTGACAATCGAACAAGGTCAAAAGCAATCGAATGGATCGTGTTTTGTCCTTTTTTATTGTTCATTTCAGATGCGGTATTTCAATTATTTAGGCTTGGCATGATGCAGTCAATGATGTCCAACCACTTCAACTGTCAACAAAAAGAATGAGCGCAACCTTAGTTTTATTTCAAAGAATGCTAAGCGGCTAACTTCCATGTCTCTCACTTCACTGTTGACATATTATCACTTCAGAAAAAGGGATATAAGAGAGGCCATTTCTCATGCGTCTGCTGAAGTGACATTTGATATACAGACCGGCCATCGAGGGGAAGAGATGGATGCCAAGTAGATGATCGATCATGAGTTGGAATGAAAGTGCAAGGATTCCCTCTACGATGAGCTCCAATGGCGAAACGACTTGCAATTCCACTGCAGCCATACCCCTATCAAGTAGGAGGATGTAGCTGTGTTATGTTGTACAACAGAAGTACCATTTGTAAACCATTGCAGACTAGGGAATATCAGTTCTATAAACGGATGCCGGAGGTTTTAAGACCTTTCACTGCAGGATATAAAGGTAATCTAGCTGATAAGAAACCATCCAGTGGGACAGGGAATCGGTTTAGTTACAAGATCGTATTATTGTAGCCTTTCACGTCATTGTTTTAAGCTGGTTCATTGTTTGTTTGTGTTCTGGCTGGATGTTTCCTCCGATTTCTTGCTAAAGGAATGATCAATGGCGGTGGGTTGATAATGCATTTGTTCGAGATGATTACGATGAAATGCGAACGTTCTGACCCTAAATAGAGCAAAATAGAGAATCAAATATAGGCCTTTTTTGGTTAAAAGTGAAAATCGTTGTTTAAATGTTTTGGTAATAGGATCTATGATATCCTTCCTACTGTGGTTTGATTTCCTGGTAAGTAATTTGTTAGTAGATGATTATTAGCATGACTACAGGGAAGTGCAAGTGTCAGCAAAAGAAGATTCGAAAGTGGATTTTGAAAGTTTATATCGATTTTGCCCGTCCATAAGATTGATTTCATATCAGCAGGCAAGATCGTTGACCTTGTTGACATAGAGGAGTAGATCATGTAGAGAAAACGAAATGGGAGAAGCATGACGACGATGATTTTCTTTTGCCAAGTGATCAGGGGAGACACTGATGTGTGAATGTAGTTTGTTAGGAAGTATTAGGCCAGGATGACTTTCATATGATGCACAAGCAGCTCTTCTTGAGGGTAAACAATGAACTATGGAGGGAGGGAGAGACCTACGCGGGATATAATATGACAGCAAAGAAATAAAGGCAAGTGTTTTTTTAGTGGATAGTGTTTCACAGGTACAAGCAACACTTCCTGCAACGGTTGCAATAAATATTTAGTCTGGAGGTAGGGAAGCTGATGACAAATTGGGTTAGGTGTAGCCCTACTTACTCTGAAGAAGGAGCGACAGTAAGTAAGACATCCAGTTGATATTTTCTTGTGAGAGTGTCTTGTATAGGTGAGTTTTTACGAGTGTTTTCTGGGCTCATATGCTGTAGTTTGCTTGGATAAGCTGAAAAGCCCGTTAATATAGAACTGGTCATCAAAGAAATGAACACAATAGAATTTTATGTCATCCCATTGCAAATACAACAAAGAAAACAATAAATGGAATTATATACTGTCGAAACTAAAATTTAAGTTCAACTTGTGATGCTTATTGTTTATTTTGTGAAATCTGATTTCAAATTCCTGGCAACTTAATTTGGTTTAGTAGGGTTTATATGTTGCCCACATCACTCCAACTTGTATATGTATGCAGGTACCTCTTGTCTTACATTTAATTTTTAAATATCTATATGGATTTTTGAGATTCAATTTAAGTTAAAAGACAAGCAAAGGATGTCATTAATTTGTACCACAAAAGGAGTCAAGACATTAAGTGGTTCAGAACTTATTAATTTGTTGATTAAATATATGTTGTATTTCTATACAAAGCAGAAATTTTAAGATTGAATCATCAAACATTTTGTGTTAAAGTAACGTGTTTAATACAAAGACAGAGTATGGAAACTAGGGATTGGTGCAGCAAGAAATCACCATGGTAATCAGCATGGTTCCAGCAAAGGATACACAAAATATAATTAGGAAATTTACCTTTCACAGTTAATTTTGAGATTGAGAGTGCCCATGTGGCCATGAAGTGTGTTAACCTTGTACATACATAAATGGGGTAGGCATATTAATGTGTAATCAGCAGATGGCTTAGGGAAGGCTTGGGTAGGTGGGGACAAGTACCTGTAAGGCATGGACAAAGTAAATTATCACTGGTGAACATTAATGCTTTAGAGATTAAAAGTTTATTAGAAATATTTT
The DNA here is from genome assembly GCA_010016065.2 of Carybdea cf. marsupialis auct. non (Linnaeus, 1758). Classification (NCBI taxonomy): domain Eukaryota; kingdom Metazoa; phylum Cnidaria; class Cubozoa; order Carybdeida; family Carybdeidae; genus Carybdea; species Carybdea cf. marsupialis auct. non (Linnaeus, 1758). Next base: position 1,260 of record JAAAKL020013687.1, on the reverse strand, counting down.
GGCACTTGTCAACTCAGTTGTTGCAATAGATGACAGGGCTCATCATGTTTTGAGTTTAAGACTTTTGATAAACTATCATTTATGAAAAATGTCTGCCATCGTCAGGCTGTACACATTTCTAAGCTTTTTGTTGACAGTCATTCCCCTGATGAGGTACCAGTGCCAATCATGGTATTTGTAATTTTGGAAGCAAAATAGAGCAACTGTTTTATTTTGGGCTAGTTCAACAACTTTAAGACTTGAACTGTTGAATCAGGTAATGTATCCATATATACATCTGTTTTTACAGTCATTCGGGCATCAGCTCTGCTCTTGTCTGTGAACTTTATTTGCTTTTCATTGATCTCCTGTTACTCTTCCCCCTTTCACTTCTGAAAATGTGAAATACAATAAGAACATATTGAAAAATAGGACAAGCATTATTGCTGAGTTCACATTGATAAGGAGATTATAAATTACACAATAGTACTTTAATAATAATTGAAAATCTTTCTTGGTTCTGATGATGATGACAACACAATGATGGTTGTCTCACACCCATCCCTAATTTTGAGTCCAACTTCTGTCTTTATAAAGATTTCTTGCGATGCTAGTGTTGTATACTGTGCAATGTAAAGTGTTTTGGTAGTTTCTTATGATTGCATTCTGACTACAGAGGCAAACGATACCAGGGAATCCATTAGGCAATGATGCTGGCCTTCATACTATCTTCAACTTATAATGCGTAAAATTGCATATATATGAGACAACCATAAGATCAGTTTGTATTATCTGTAGGTTACATTTATCTTTTTTCATTTACTACAACTAAGATCAGAACATTAACAGGCTTATGGATTCCTAGGGTGTCAGAAAACAAAGTAAAATCTATGTATTGCAGCCTGAAGAAGATACCACAGCTATGAAAGTTGTTTATGTATACTTCCATCCTACAATTTCATATATATTTTGCCAGAAGTAATTAGAATTTACACAAGAAATTTTGGTGAAAACGATTTTTTTGAAACTATTTCAGTAGGACTATTGTAAGTTTTTAAAGTAGTTATCTTCATTCCACAGTTTTGATACACATTCTTTAATTAATTGTTCACAAACAGTCATGAGAGTACTTTAACAACTTACTTGTAACACCTAATAATCTATAGCTCCATTTAATTGTATATTGGTATACAGTTTTGGCAAGAGCAAATGAAAGAGCATCCATGGAAAAAGAAGATGAGCTTGTCATGTATTCTACAGATCTGCTCAATGTTGTATGGT
>JAAAKL020013686.1:0-12334 GCA_010016065.2 Carybdea cf. marsupialis auct. non (Linnaeus, 1758) | reverse complement strand
TACAATCGCTGCATTCCTTTTTATGATAACATATCTAACACAAAATTCCGTTGCTTGATAACCTATTTCGTTTTCCTCAAAAGTGTTGGAAACGCTGCACTTGTCTTCGTCCTCGTCCATGAAAATCATAGCAATATAAATCTCCTAATGAAATTACAGGGTCATTTTCTAGCCACAGGGATTTGTTGAGAAATTATTGAAGAATAATTTGGATTATGGGAAACCGGGGCCAGTGCTCTATTTATGATCACATTCTCAACTTTAACAAAACAGTTTTTAGTCATTAGTCAATCAGGTTTTGAACCTCTAGCGCTTCAACAAGCTCAGATCAAAGAGTACGTTCGAGTTATGTGCCTAATTTTCATTGTTCAATGGTTCTCGTTCCTGGGGATTGCCATGTACCAAAGTTTTTCCATCTTCCCATTGAATTTTCTACACTATTCCATTTTTTCTCAGAGATCTCTCTAAAGCATTGATGAAAGAAAAAGCATCTAGGCTACTGAGCCACTCAATTCTTTCTTTTCTCACTATTAGGCAGGTAAACGAGTATCCACACTTTTCTCTCGTATTTTCCCCCCTCTTGACGGCTCCTACAAGAAAACAACCACCTGAAACCAAAAGCACTGCTTAGCAACGTGACTCATAGGGTAGCAGTAGCTTGTAACCCAGACTACACAAATTTTATACGGATGGTCGCTTCCGTATAATAGGTAAAGCTAGGTCTGCTTTTCACTTAGCCGTTTTCGAATCCATCCACATCAAAGCAAGAAAACCGTTGCTTTGTATACAAAAAGAATTTGCCTTTTAACTCGGCATTTTCGGTTAACCATTCAGTTCCACGGACACTGATTGGTCCAAACAACACCAATCTGGCAGTCTGACGTATTTTTGAAATTATTTTTAAAACATAGTGGGGTATAAGTTTCATTGGTTTCTTCTAAATTGCAATTCTTACATTTTTGTTTACTCTGAGGAGTGCCAGACGAAAGAAAAATTCAGCACGAAAGATGTTTTCCCTACGTCGTGCAGATTTATTGTTCTGTATCACCAACATGTTTACGTTTATCTTTGAAAATCTTTTTTGATCTTAGAAGATTAGGTCAAACAAATCCAAGTCGATCATAGACGGTATTTGTTACCTTAAGTACCTTGTTGCGTGTAGGCAATTTTATTGCGTTTTGTTACGAATATTTACTTCAGGATATACTGCTGAACTATATAAAATTTATCGGATCTACGTTGATGCATACCATGGTAGTGTAGCAGATAATCAGACAATCCTTCAAGGCAATTTACTTTTTCTTTAGACACTTTCTCTTCATATCCTTCATTTAATAGCTCTTGAATACCTTAAGTATACTTCATGAAGTGATTCCTGCCTTAATATGCCTCCCCCCCCCCCCCCTCCCAAGGTTGTATTGCTTCTTCTTTACCATGTTCTAGTTGCTTGGAAAGGTCGGATGGTTGTCACAAAAGGGAATGTCTGGGATACAATGGTCAATTCCCTTACATACAGATCTCTGCGAAATCTACAGCGCCTTTTTTTTCATGTGATGTGTGTAGTTGTTTCTTGATTAAAGTGAGGCCTCCATCAGTCTTCAAAAATCAATCAACTTGCCCTTCAAGCTGTCGATCTGAGTCACACATCTTGAATTGAATGACAGTATACCTGGTCGTCCGTTGGTGCCTTCATCACTCGATTAAAGACATATCCAAGTAAGGTCTGTACCGCGAAAGAAACACATTTTGTTGCCACGTCTAGAGCATTTAACATCTGTTGAGGAGCATTGTGGTTACATGAATAAAAAGGCCATGATGCTCAATCTCTTGCTCATAAAATCAATGAATTCTTTAGTAATTCAACTGAAGAAAAAATGTCAAAATTTCCCATTCAATACACTTCTCCCGATAACCAGTGAAGTGTCCGCTGCTTCAATAATTTTAGAAAAACACTGTAATTTGAGTTCATTGCTACCAAACTTTGCAAATTTTTGTTGGGAGCAATACTTTGATTGATCAATAATTAGCAAGATTGTAATGTCTTTAATCTTCTTCCATTCACTGTAAGGGGGGCTCGACTAGGAATGAGCCGATCCCGATAATTAGTGTTGGCAGCCATTGGCTATATTGGTATTACGACCAAATCCGGTCTGCTTAAAATCTAACCAAAATTGGTATCAGTATTGATTTATTATATGGATAAATTGGTTCGGTGATAGAACTATTTCTCTGATTTAGGTAAAACGGTTGCTTTCGTAAATTATGCAGGCCAAGGGAAAGTCGTTACTATCTACGGGTTTTCAGAATCAAGTTATTGGGATTATGATTAAAGGCAAACGTTATACGTAATGAATAATGTACATAAACTGCCTCAAATCCTACATCATGCAAGTCTTATGGAACATATTGATGTTCTCTGATGGTAATGAATTATTAGTGCCTTTTGGTGAATTATATTTGCAGATTTCTCATTGTTTAAACTGTTGGACAAGTATATTTTTGCTTATTATATTAACGTAGCAAACTTTATAAAGTCGTGTTAATTATGATCAAATCTTCAATACAATCTACCCAATAACATTGCCCACATTGCCAAGAAAAGTTCTCCTTTTCGTGTATCTAGTGGTCTCACCTTCACATTTGACATCAAGATATCAAAAATGTTTAGACAGACAGTAAAAGTCAAAACATTTTAGTTCATGTATAATTCTATAGAAATCACCTTAAAATACCTTATGATTTTGATTTTTGACGAAGTCCTCAATAAAATAATCCAGTTAATAGGTTGAGTGTTAAATGGTCTTGGTTTGTGATCTTGACAAGTGTTGATAAGTTGTTAACGGCCTCGAAGCCAAAACAAATTACTAACGACCTAAATTAAGTGAAAATGAAAATTTCAACGTGATTAACAGAATATTTTTTAACTGCTGCAGGTATGTATGAAAATTGGAAAGAAAACCTATACAATTTGCAATCACTATTTTGACATACAAGCTCCGAGGTAAGACCTCTCAAAAATGGGATTGAGTATATATTTCGTAGGTACAAAACTTTCTAAGATTAAATTTTATTATCTACCCTGTTATGGGCATGCTGACTACGGATCTTCTAAGAAGTAGAAGAGACTCTCGGTTATTTGACAACCTAGATATAGTCGCTGGCATGACGAAAAATTCTCTGATTGCTAGCCCTCGACTTATGAAAGGACAATATGGAAAAGATTGTCTATTTTCAGGGAGATGACTGTGGTAGTCCTACCAAACACCAAGAATTCTGTGAAAAAGCCTATATTAAGTCAGGTAACAGGCGTAAGCAGCAGAATAATTGATATAAAGTTACAAATGATTCATACCTACAGTAGTTTTGACAAGGTCGCTTCATCCAAGTCTGCATTAGTTTAAGCAGGCATACTCTACGTTGTCACCTAGCTCTTTGGCCCAAAGATGGTTGCCAGTTTGCATAGCTCTATAAAATGAACCTTTGTATTTACGCTTGTGTGTAATTCAAAAACAGGATTTCAATAATGAAAATGGCATGTTTGATTGACTTTTCTAACAAAAGGCTTAGCAGCATTTTCCATGACTCAATGCGTATCTATACGAAGGTGTAAACGCATTTGTTGTCATCTTTATAACAATGCTAGCCAAGGAATAAATATGTAGACATAAATAAGAAAAGGGTATCTTCTGCGGAGTAGCAGCAACATCTACTACTCCTAAGACTATAATTAGCAATGCCAAACTCATATCCCTACATTTGCATTTGCATACTCTTTAGATATTAATAGTCAAGTTTTGCTGTCTATAATTCATTCCCGCACCTTACAATACTCGCCTTTTTCCAATTCACAAGCCAAAGAAAAATAGAAAACAAGTTGAAGGTCACATATTGCTAATTAGGACTTTTTTTTCTTTTTTTTTGATATACTGGGACGAAGTATATCAGTACTAATTTGGATATACAAGGAAATCACACATCCTTCCTGACGCAAGCATTAAAACTTCTTCTGTTGGAGATATGTCTATGATGTTCAATTTCGGATTTTCCTGTTTAAGGAAACCATTCAAAGGAATAATAAGTTCGACTCCTATGTTATAGTGCGGCACAATGAAGTGAGTAGAAGTCATTGTTGGTAGTTTAATTGCTAGCTTAAAAGAGGACGTCATACGCAGTTTATTCCTCTTTTACAGATCAAAACCAGCCGTTTTTCTCGGTTTTTTTTGTAAGATTCATCTAAAAATAACAAATCTTGTTTAGGCACCAACGGGAAATGTTTGCAAGAAAATAACGAAGACAAAATTTCTAATAAAGGAAGGCTGCTGAGTAACAGAATTTACTGCAGTTTCACTTTGATAACAGCATCTAAATTCAGGGTCATAGCTAGATGGAGGGGACAATTGTCCACTGCCCGTCTCAGTCTCAAAAGTGTCACATTTAAAGCCAACACGTTCATTTTAATTTCTTATCCTGCGATGTTACATTGCTAATACCTAAGACAAGGTACGTGCTACATGTTACTTCTGATAAGTATGTATAAGACACATAGACAAATGAAAAGCAAGCAATTTACTCTTGGCAACAAAATATTCGTACTTCAAAGAAATAGAACAGTGTATCAAACTAGTCAGCGCTCCCTCCTTTGCTCTCCCCCAAACGGAATTGTCAACTACTACAAAATTTTCGTTAAATTGTTATAAATTATAAAAACTCTGTGTGAAAGTTTAAATATTGTAACATCTCAATAATGCTAAGAAATTGTCGTAATTTCTACAGATTTAATATTTTAACATCCCAATATTTCATCAGAATATATAATGTCAAATCAATGTTTAGTTCTAAAATCGATATGATCCAAAGTTAAGTGTCAAATAAGTATCGTGTTCTAGGGATATTATAGTACCGATCACAAACAATAATAAGTTCTAATTGTAGCACTAATCCATTCTTTGAGGAGAATTTAAACATTTTCATTCTTTCTTGCAGATGCCACGAAACAAATGTTAACATAATGCGGTCTCTAAAATAAATGCTTACAATTATTTAGGTCGGCTATATAGAGAAAAAAATGGACCTTAAAAACAGTAGACACCAAGTGTCAAGAAATAACCGAGCAATTTAAGTCGACAGGGCACTATTTCAACCCGGTAATTAAGTAATTAGTGATGAAAATCATGACGACTCTGAAGCTTAATCTTGTACAAAATAATGCACATGTAAAGCATAACCGTAACACTGCAAGGTGTGCAAAGGTCATTGTCACATCACTTGAGCTAGGCCAACCACATGCCTTAAATGTAAACTTGCTTGGTCTATCACCTCAACTGTCAGTCAATCAACTAAACTAGAGGAAAATAGACAGTTTGTTTATTCGCCTTCGTTTTCGTAAATTAATTGAATGGCTGGATTTCCAAATCAAATTTATCATTGAATGCCACGTTAATACATAAAAACTCGACTTTGTCCATTTCACAAGCCAAAGATGGAGTAAACATGTTAAAGGTCACGTGATGCCCACTAGGACTTGGAATATTTTCTTTATTTTGATATACTGGGACGAAGTATATCAGTACTAATTTGGATGTACAAGGAAATCACACATTCTTCCTGACGCAAGCATTAAAACTTCTCCTGTTAGAGATATGTCTATGATGTTCAATTTCGGAATTTTCCTGTTTAAGGAAACCATTCAAAGGAATAATAAGTTCGATACCAATGTTATAGTGTGACACAATGGAGTTAGTGGAAGTCACTGATGGTAGTTTAATTGCTAGCTTAAAAGAGGAAGTCATACGCAGTTTATTCCTCTTTTACAGATCAAAACAAGCCGTTTTTCTCTGTTATTTTGTAAGATTCATCTAAAAATAACAAATCTTGTTTAAGTACCAAAGGAGAATGTTTTGCAAGATAGTCAATAAAACATAATTTCTAATAAAGGAAGGCTGCTGAGTAACAGAATTTACTGCAGTTTCACTTTGATAACAGCATCTAAATTCAAGATCGGAGCAAGATGGAGGGGACAATTGTCCATTTCCCGTCTCAGTCTCAAAAGTGTCACATGTAAAGCCAACAAGTTCATTTTAATTTCATATCCTGCAATGTTACATTGCTAATACCTAAGACAAGGTACGTGCTACATATTACCTCTGAGAAGTGTGCATAAGAAACAAAGAAAAATGAAAAGCAAGCAATTTACTCTTGGCAATAAAATATTCGTACTTCAAAGAAATAGAACAGTATATCAAACTAGTCCGCGGTCCCTCCATTGCCCCTCCCCACGAAAATGTCAATTACAACAAATATAGTGCGGTCTGTAAAGTATATTCTGACATTTTTTTTCGCCATCGATATAGAGAAACAATTGGGCCTTCAAAAAGGTAGACACCAAGTGTCAAGAGATAACGGAGCAATTTCTGTCTAAGGGTCACTATTTCAACCCGGAAAGAGAAAATTTTCGAGACGCCAAAAGCAATCTCAGAAAAACTCTACACTAAATACAACACAGGAACTATATCAACAATGTACCTTACACACGTCCAGATATATGTCTACCTGCTTAAGAAAAAGCATCATAACAAGCACCAAATCTGTATATAACTTATGAAATCGATGTTTTATTATCGATGTCCTCACATCCGAGTATAAAATAGCTGCAATAAATTTAGTATCTCCCAAAATGTAGATTTCAAACTTTTAAGAATCATGTTGTGATAAACTCTAACATCATCAATGAAAGCAAATGTGTCGAGAGAAAATGCACTACTTTGCAAAAGATTTACAGTGGGTGGGAGAGAACCATGGTGCCCCCTCCCCCCCTAAGGCTGTTAAATCTATCAAAAAAAGTAAAATTTATCAATATTACTTAATCACAAGTTTCTCCTACCAATGGAAGGTTCTTTGTTAAAGAACGATATTTATATCTTAGACTATTTTGTGACAATATTTAATGTCCTGACATTGAAACGTTTGCTAAGATTCATCAAAACATTGGAATAAAAGCAGTTATTTTCAACTTCAACAGAATCAATGTATTGGGCTGTAACTTAGTCAAATACACAAAAGGCATATGCAGCAATAAATATTTTAATATCTTCCTGTTATCATTCTTGACTTGTACGTAAAATATTTAATAACCCACGCTCGAACAGGATCTCAACGGATTTCACTATAACAAAAATGAGCATAAGTCAAAATTATATTGCTATTTCAATAAAAATGTGAAGTGACCCGAAATGTATTTTAATAGAATAGAAAATGCCAAAGATATGAAAATATAAAATATTGGCTACATCTGTCTTCTTGAGAGCGCACCGAGTCAAAATGTAATCAAGAAATTATAACCTAAAAAATAAAATTAAAGCAAAGTGCGATAGTCGATAGTTATTGTTCTTAACAATTGCTGCAAAATGTTAGAACTCATTCCCCAACTCAACCAAATAGTGGTATGGCAGCATATCATCACTACCTATAATCAAATTTTGCAGCTTCTTTGCATATCATATCAATTTAGAAATTATAGCACAATGAAGTAAGGATAAGTAGTTTTTAGTGCTAAAAGTACCAAATGATCAAAGCAATGCTGGTTTTAAAAAGAGTTATAAATAAACGTGGGGTTTTTAAGACGTTCTTTTCAATTCTCGAAATCAGTAGCTTTGCTGATGCTCTCTGGGAAAAGCCAGTATTGACACAAGCATTAAGCGTTCTAAGTATCTAATAGTATGATTTGTAGGTAGTTACAACACTATTAAATTGCAGATTAAGCAAATTTGCTGACTGACAGCACCTGCTTCAGTTTGAATACGGTTATATCGCAAAAACTGATTTATGTTTTGTCAGCTGTAGGTTGTTTACTTGCGTGGTAGGTATTAACTATATTGGGTTGCAGGCAACAATTTTGTGGTCAACTGCAAGGATTTATCAAGTTGGCAAAGCATTTATTCACAGCTCTTTCTACCTGTTTTGAAATCCTTTACTGGTTATTGATTATTTACTGTAGTTGTAGGTAAATCAGACACTTCATTCCCTTCTAAAGAAATCCAAATAAACCCACATAAAAACTCGCAATGTCATTAGGAAGTGTAGTATTAAAGACTTTCCAGGTAACTATTGTCTAGAGAAGTAAAATTAATTGTTACTAAATACCGGCTCATTCCACTCTTTGAGCAGATGACCAGACCTTACTGTGCTGGAGTTGTAAGGATATCTCTATTTTCTTTAAGGAACATCCCAACCTGTGTAGTATACAATAAAAAGGAGTTTTTTTGTGCAAATACTAAGAAATCGGGACTTCCTTGCGTAAATCGGAATATCAAGAGAGGGTAAGGGGCTGCTTTGCTCGCTATTGTAAGCAAGCATCCATCAGTTGCATCGTGTAGCTATCCAAAACAATCGAGCTGTCAGATATTAGCTAAAGGAACTCCAGCAGTTTAATTTTAGTTTAAGTCTTTTTACTAATCTTGACAAAGAATTAAAATTGTTAGATTTAGTTTGGATGACAAGGAGTTTATCTACAGTTTCATCACAAGCTCATTTATTAATGAGGCTATCACTGACACCAATTAGGACAAGGTGGTTTGCCGTCCTTCTATAAACAATTTAAATCGTAGATTTGAGGTCATGGTGAGCCATTTGACTTATTTCCATTTTATATTTAGAATAGGAAAAAGGGTCTCATCGGATCTATCAAGAAATGTATGAATACTTCCCTCAGTTTTGGCTGTATTGCCTACCTCTTATGAAGTTAGGTTACGGATGACGCATGAGTTCAAGCTACTCAGCCGCAGAGTTAGGAGCCTTGTTTAACACTGCCGTATATTTAGTCAATTGGTAAAAAGTAATTTTAAATCTAGACATATCTTCCGATCACTTTATGCTTTGCTGGGTGCGCAAAGTTTTAGTTCAAGAATTCTTCAGTGATAAAGAAAGCAATAGAAAGGTTGACAAGGTGTTCCGAGAGGCTGCATCACGAGATTATGAAATTCTTAAGAAACGATTTTGTATTACTTAAGTGCCTTACTTCAATTTTTTACAACATGAAATCGTCCTCTTAAGCAAAAAAGCAACTCAAACTAACACTGTCGAAAGACAAAAGTAATTATGAGATCTATGATCATCAATTTTTAATCTGCGGTTAAGAAATACAGTTGTAGTCTTTGTGGCGCGTTGCGAAGTTACAGGTTTGGAGAGGGGGACTTTTTCGCCGATTTTCAAAACAAAATAAGAAGCATAAGTAGGTATGCTGAAGTGGCCAGGCCTTTTATAATTTTAGTCCTCCCTCAAGAATTCCAGATTATGAGCATCCAGTCCCTTAGAAATAACTTGCCACCATTTTCAAGCAAAATGAAAGTATAAAGATGCATGCTGAAGTGGTCACACATTGTGTAGTCTTAGGCCTCCCTAGAGACTACAAGTTCATGGGTATCTGCTCCCTTAGAAATAGCTTGCCGTCTTTGTGGTGCGTTGTGAAGCTACAGGTTTGGAGAGGGGGATTTTTTATTCGATTTTCAAGACAAAATATGAAGCATAAATAGGTATGCTGAAGTGGCCAGACTTTTTTTAGTTTTAGACCTCCCTCGAGACTACAAGGTTATGGGCATCCGCTCCCATAGAAATAACTTCCCGTCTTTGTGGAGTGGTGTAAAGTTAGAGGTTTGGAAAAAAAGAATTCTTTGGTCGATTTTCAAAACAAAACAGAAAGTATAAAGAGGTGTGCGGAAGAAGCCGTACTTTTTGGAGCTTTAGAACTCCCTCGATACCACAACAACATTGGCATCCGGTTCCATCTAAGTAACTTCCCGTCTTTGTGACACTTTGTGAAGTTAGAGGCTTGGTAAGGTGGATTACTTGTTCGATTTTGAAAAAAAGCCATCAAGTGTCAAGAGGTGTGCAGAACGGCAATACCTTTTCAAGCTTGACAGCTCCCCCGAGACTACGACATCATTGTCATGCAGTTGCTTAGAACTAACGTCCCGTCTCTGTGGCATGTTGTGAAGTTAGAGGCTTGGTAAGGAGGATTTCCTCGTCGAATTTCAAAGTAAAACGTTAATTATAAAGAGCTGTGTGAAAGCAGCCATACTTTTTCGAGCTTTAGAGCTTCAACGAGACTACAACATCATGGACATCTGGTTCCTTAAAAATAAGTCCCCGTCTTTGTGGCACGTTATCAAGTTACAGGCTTGGTAAGGAGGATTTCATGGTCGATTTTCAAAGCAAAACATTAAGTATAAAGAGGTGTCTAGAAGCGGCCATACTCTTTCAAGCTTGAAAGCTCCCCAAGGACTACAACATTATTTTCATCCGTTTCCTTAGAAATAACGTCCCGCTTTTGTGGCATGTTGTGAAGTTAGAGGCTTGGTAAGGAGAATTTCTTGGTTGATTTTCAAAACAATACGTTAACTATAAAGCGGTGTCCGGAAATGGACATACTTTTTGGTGCCTTAGAGCTCCCTCGAGACTGTAAAATTATGGGCATCCGGTTTCTTAGAAGTGACTTGCCGCATTTGTGGCACGTTGCGAGGTTAGCGGCTTGGTAAGGAGGATTTCTTCGTCAATTTTCAAAACGAAACATTAAGTATAAAGAGGTGTGCGGAAGCGGCCATACTTTTTGGAGCTTAAGAGCTCCATCCAGACTACATCATCATGGGCATCCGGTTCCTTAGAAATATCCTTCCGTGTTTGTGGCACATGTGAAGTTAGAGGCTTGGTAAGGAGGATTTCTTCTTCTATTTTCAAAGGAAAAGATTAAGAATAGAGATGTGTGGGGAAGTGGCCATACTTTTTTGAGCTTTAGAGCTTCGTCGAGACTGCAACATCATGGGCATCCAGTTAATTGGAAATGTTGGCACGTTGTGAAGTTAGAGGCTATGTAGGGTGGATTTCTTGGTCGATTTTCATGACAAAACATTAAGTATAAAGAGGTGTGCAAAAGCGGACGTACTTTTTTAGCCTTATAGCTTCAACGATACTACAACATCATGGGCATCTGATTCCTTAGAAGTAACGCCCCGCCTTTGTGGCATGTTATGAAGTAAGAGGGCTTAGTGAGAAGGATTTCTTGGTCGATTTTCAAAAGAAAACATTAAGTATCAAGAGGTGTGCAGAACGGCCAAACTTTTTCAAGCTTGACTGCTCCTCGAGACTACAACATCATGGGCATCCGATTTCTTAGAAATGACTTAACGTTTATGTGGCACGTTGTGAAGTTAGAGCCTTGGTAAGGAGGATTTCTTCTTCGATTTTCAAAACAAAACATTATTTATAAAGAGGTGTGCGAAAATGACCCATACTTTTCAAGCTTTAGAGCTTCCTCGAGACTACAACATCATCGTCATCCGGTTCCTTAGAATTAACTTGACGTCTTATTGGCACGTTCTGGAGTTAGAGGCTTTGTAAGGTGAATTTCTTGGTCGATTTTCAAGACAAAACATTAAGTATAACGAGGTGTGCGAAACTGGCCATACTTCTTGGAGCTTAAGAGGTCCCTCGAGACTACAACATCTTGGTCATCCGGTTCCTTAGAAGCAACTTGCCGCCTTTGTGTCACGTTGTGAAGTTAGAGGCTTGGCAAGGAGGATTTCTTCGTCGCTTTTCAAAGAGAAGCATTAAGTATAAAGGGGTGTGCTGTGGTGGCCATACTTTTAGGAGCTTGAGAGATCCCTCTATACTACAACATCACGGTCATCCAGTTCCTTAGAAATAACTTCCCGTCATTGTTGCACGTTGTGAAGTTATAGGCTTCGTAAGGAGGATTTCTTCGTCGATTTTCAAAACAAAACAAAATATATAAAGAGGTGTGTGGAAGTGGCCACACTTTTTGGAGGTTTAGAGGTCCCTCGAGACTATAACATCATGGGCATCCGCTAAGTATATAGAGGTTTGGGGAAGGGGCCATACTTTTTAGAGCTTTAGAGTTTCCTAGAGGCTACAATATCATTGGTATCGCGTTCCTTAAAAATAACCTGCCGTCTTTGAGGCACGTTTTCAAGTTAGAGGCTTGGTAAAGAGGACATCTTGCTCGATTTTTGATAACAGAACATTAAGTACTAAGAGGTGTGCGGAAGCGGCCATACTTTTTGGTGATTTAGAGCTCCCTCGACAAGACAACATCATGGGCATCCGGTTTGTTAGAAATAACTTGCCGTCTTTTAGGCACGTTGTCAAGTCAAATGCTTGGTAAGGAGGATTTCTTGGTCGCTTTTCAAAGCAAAACGTTAAGTTTAAAGAGGTCTGCGGAAGCGGCCATATTTGTTTGAGCTTTAGAACTCCCTCGAGACTACAACATCATGGGATCCAGTTTCTTAAAAATGACTTTCCGTCTTTGTGGCACGTTGTGAAATTA
>JAAAKL020013685.1:1989-12334 GCA_010016065.2 Carybdea cf. marsupialis auct. non (Linnaeus, 1758) | reverse complement strand
ATCCAGTGCAAATGAAAGTGACATTTATCATCTTGCATGCGTACATTGACAAATGGGCATGTCATGAAACCAGAGATAATCACATGTTTTGTATACTAGAGCATATCACACTGCGTCATTGACAATACAAACACTCCAGGAGTACATTCACAGAGAGAATTCAAATTGCTTCGAACAGAGCTTTCTTTATATAATAAGTTAGTACTTAGTGCGTTCATTATTGAAACCGGAGATTTTTATATGTTTTGCATACTAGAGTATATAAAAATTTATCATAGTAAATACAATCATTTCAGAATATCTATTCATAGAGAGCATTTAAATCTTTTATCAACAGAGCTTCCCTTACACAATCATGTTTTACATAGAGAGATCATATAAAGAAGAGTGAAATTAATCGGTGAGTGTGCATACATTCACAAGTCGCCCTGTTATGGAGCCAGTGCTTATCATATATTTTGTAAACTAGAGCATATCAAACTGCATTATTAATAATACAATCATTTCAGAGCATTCATTGATAGAGCGCATTTAAATATTTTGAACAAAGCTTCCCAAACACAATCATGTTTCAGTCAGTGAGATCATTTAAAGCAGAAAGAATTTAATCATTGAGTGTCCGCAAATACACAAGTAGGCATACTATGAAACCAGAGATAATAATAAAGTATGTATGAAAAAGAACATCACATGGCAGCATTAAAAATACAGGCATTTCATAGTGTTTATTCATAGAGCGAAATCATGACTTTTTTGAAGAGAGCCTTCAATACACGAAAACCTTTCATTCAGTGAGATCATATACGGGGCAGTGACATTAATCATTGAGTGTCAGCATACTCACTGGCAGGCACATTATGTAATCTCTCTTGAACAGAGCATCCAATACACGAAAGCCTTTCAGTCAGTGAGATCGTTTAAAGAAGAGTGACATTGATCATTGAGTGTCGGCATACTATCAAGTAGGCATGTTATGACTCCAGTGATAATCATAAAGCATGCATGATAGAGCATATCACACTGCATCATTAATAATACAATCATTTCTGAGTGTCCATTCATAGAGCAAAATCATGTCTTTTTTGAATAGAGCTTCCAATACACGAGAGTCTTTTAGTCAGTCAGATCATATAAGGAAGAGTGACATTGATAATTGAGTGTCCCCATATTCAAACATAGGAATGTATGAGTCTAGTGATAATAATAAAGTAAGCATGATAGACCATATCACACTGCATCATGAATAATATAATAATTTCTGAGTGTCTATTCATAGAGCGAAATCATGTCTTTTTTGAATAGAGCTCCTAATACACGAAAGCCTTTCAATTAGTCAGATCATATAAGAAAGAGTGATATCAATCATTGAGTGTCTGCTTATTCACAGGGAAGGAATGTATAAATTCAGTGATGATCATAAAGTTTGCATGATAGAGAATATCACACTGCATCATTAATGATACAATCATTTCAGAGTGTCCATTCATGGAGCGAAAGCATCTTCTTTTTGAATAGAGCTTCCAATACACAAATGCATTTTAATCAGTCAGATCATATAATGAAGAGTGGCATCAATCATTGAGTGTCCGCATATTCACAAGTAGGAATGTATGAGTCCAGTGATAATCATAAAGTATGCATAATAGAGAATATCACACTGCATCATCAATATTACAATCATTTCTGAGTTTCCATTCATAGAGCGAAATCATGTTTTTTTTTAATAGAGCTTCCAATACACAAATGCATTTTAATTAGTCAGATCATATAAGGAAGAGTGGCATCAATCATTGATTGTCCGCATATTCACAAGTAGGAATGTATGAGTCCAGTGATAATCATAAAGTAAGCGTGATAGAGAATATCACACTGCATCATTAATGATACAATCATTTCAGAATGTCCATTCATAGAGCGCATTTTAATTTTTTGAACAAACCTTCCCAAACACAATCATGTTTCAGTCTGTGGCATCATTTAAAGCAGAGTGACATTGATCGTTGAGTGTCTACATACTATCAAATAAGCATGTTATGAGTCCAGTGATAATCATAAAGTATGTATGATAGATCATATGAGACTGCAGCATTAAGAATACAATCATTTCAGAGTCTCTATTTGGAGAGTGCATTTTATTATTTCTTGAGCAGGGCATCCAATACACGAAAGCCTTTCAGTCAATAAGATCGTTTAAGTGAGAGTGACATTTGTCATTCGGGTCCGCATTTTCACAAGTAGATGTGTATTATTCAAGTGATAATCATAAAGGGTGTATGGTACATCATATCACACTGCAGCATTAAGAATACAATCATTTCAGAGTCTCTATTTGGAGAGTCCATTTAAATATTTCTTGAGCAGAACATCCAATACTCGGAAGCCTTTTAGTCAGTGAGATTGTTTAATGAACAAGACGTAGACGTACATGAATCTAGTGATAATCATAAAGTATGTATGATAGATCTTATGACACTGCAACATCAAGAATATAATCATTTCAGAGTGTCCATTCATAGAGCAAAATCATGTCGTTTTGGAAGACAGCTTCCAATTCACGAAAGCCTTTCAGTTCGTGAGATCGTTTAAAGAGGTATTACATTAATCATTGAGTGTCGGCGTATTCACAAGTAGGAAGGTTATGAATCCAGTGATAATCATAAAGTATGTATGATAGAGCATCTCACACTGCAGCATTAAGAGTACCATCATTTCAGATTGTCCATTCTCACAGCTAATTTTATATCTTTTTTGAGTAGAGCCTCCCTTACACAATCTCATGTTAGTCAGTAAGATCATTTAAAGCAGAGTGACATTAATCACTGATTGTGCGTATGTTTACATGTGAGCATGTTATAAAACCACAAATAATCATATGTTTTTTATACTTGAGCATATATACGGCATCATTAACAGTGCAATCATTTCAGAGTTTCCATTCCTCGTGCGAGTTTTAATCTTTGTGCAGAGTTGTTTGATAGAATTACGTCTTATTCAGAACTTTCATTTGAAGTAGGTTGACATTAATCATTGAGTATGCGTACATTCACAAGTAGTAGTGGTATGAAACCACAAATGTACATTAGTGCATATCACACTGCATCATACAGAACACAAACAATTCAGGAGTCCATTGATAGAGCGCATCTCAATCATTATCTATCGAGCAATATTTACATGATCGCATGTTAATTTGTGAGATCATTGGAACAGGAGTAAAAGTACAGATCAAGAGTTCCTTCATGCACAAGTAGGAGTGGTATGAACCAAAAGATAGTCATATATTTTGTATATTATAAAATATTGCAGTACATCATCAACCATATAATTCTCTTAGAGAGTCAATTTATCTAGCGCATCTCAATAATTCTGTACAGAGCTTTCTTTACTGAGACACATTTCATTCAAAGAGATCACTTGAAACAGATAAAAATACACATCAAAGCTGCCTACATTCACAAGTAGGAGTGGTTTTAAAGCAGACACATATATTTACCTTGTATCCTAGACCAATCAAACTGTTACATAAACATTAACAATACAAACATTTCTGAGAGTCCATTCATCGAGTGCATCTCAATCATTATGTACTGATCTGTTTTTACAGATTCACATTTCATTTAGTGAGATCACCTTAAGCCGAGGAACATAAGTGCGTACATTTTCACATGTAGGAGTGGTATGAAATTGATATCTATTTACTTTGTAGATCAGAGCATATCTCGAGTGCATCACAAGCGATACCAACATTTCAGAGAGTGTTCATTGTTATTGGGCAACCACTCACTATAGGTTATGCTGTGAGACGAGTGAGGAGGCTTACGATTGATACGTAGGAGCACACTTTATTCCAGCTTAAATTTCACAGACATTTTATAGAGACCATTCCCCTAGCGCAAGTAGATCATATACTTGAGACATGGCGAAGATGTATTGAATATAATTGACCAATCTCAAGGGAGTATGGAATGAATCGAGGAAAGCCACTTACACATTGTCTTTTGGAGCCATTCATTAAATGAGGACAGAGAATAGGTACTAAAGCAAAAATTTTCAATGATAAGAGATCACACAATAAATTGAGAACATCAAATTTTAGTTAAAGGAAATACAAAATGTATTCAGGAGAGAAAATTTATTGAACATTTCACATTGATTAAATATTGAACATTCGTGCTGTCATTTAAAAATGAAATTTCAACAAAGCTAAGACTGATATATATTTTACTAAGTAAGGTCCATATTTGAAAAGAAAATGATTTTATATAAATTTCGTATTAAGGAAAATGTATGCGTTTGCTATTTTGCGGAATTTTGCGGAAGATTCCATTGAGGTGAAAGAGTGCTTTTATCAATAAGGGACGATTTATTATCGGCATTACTTTATCAATAATGACATGTTACAGGAGAATTTATTGTCGAGCAATTATTCATTATTGATATAGCTTTCAGCCTATCCCTAGCCATGCTGGATTATTTGAAGATTTCTAGGACCTGGTGTTAGATAGGGATAGGGAGCCCTTGTTATACTAATGCTAATATCTATGTGAATATATTTTGCTTTAGAATAAAAATTCATTCGATTGTTAATAAAGCTATTGCCTATAGAAGACATATGAATTTATTGTATAGGAGGTGATGATATTACAGAAAAATAGGAAATTGATATCAACCCCATTAAAAGATGCATTGTGAAAGTGATGTTGACACTCAATGCTCAAAATGTTATACATAAACTTGAATGTGAAGACAAACTTGATTTGAAATTATTATCCTTTACGTTGCTTAAGATTCGACCTCAAAGACAGGATTTGGAGCACTTAAATTAGGAAAGGACAGAAATAGCTTAGTTTGAACGCTAAGAACATAAAGTAGTGGATGAAATGGAAGAAGGACTGATTGCAGCTGAAAGCTGTTTACTCTTAAACCACTTCAGCAGCACAAACAGTTCACGTACACGAAACCCTAAAACAAAGGTATCTCAAGTATTAAAGTGCAAAAATCTTATGTATTTTTACTGAGTGACAATGCATTTATGACGTCATCAATAGCAAACAGTTTTTATTATTTGTAGAAACACTTTTAGAATAAAAATAATAGAATGATAGAATGTTGGAGTAAATTCAGAAAGAGCAAATAGAAATGCTTCTTAGGAACAAATATTTCAGGTAGTTAATCAAAAACCGGGAGTATAAGAAAGGTACATTTTTAGCAAGGTGTGTTGAAGAAATTGGTCAGAATGCATACTTTTGTCGTGTGACTCAGAGCTGGTGATGGCAAGGATGCCGTATTGACTTTCATCTCCACAATGTTCGAGAAGCTCCACTCCAAAACGAACTAAAACTTTTCAGGTTTTTTCGTTTGGTATAAAATCTGATTCCTTTTAACCAAAGCAAAAGTAAACAATATTGTTTGTGTTAGATTGAAGTTTTTGTAGCATCACCTTCTTGGAGTTTAGTAGATTTCAGTGTTAAAGTTATTTGGTGGACTGCTTCTATGCAATATGCATTTTGATTTAATAATTTGTTGAACCCATGCTATTACGGCCTCAAGATAGATCATAACCCTTAAAATCGTTTAAAAGTGAAATGCCGACTTTTTCACATCGTTGGTTTTTTGAAAATGCCAGCATGATAAGGAATTATCATTTCACACTTCCACAAGTTTCATATCTACTATAATAAAGCAGTTGAACAGTCGCTGCATTTTCCGAAGAAGCATTGCACTACAAGATGATATGGGGTTTTACTACATTTTATAAACTTTTATTCAACCAGTTTTATATTTTTTTACAGCATTACAGCGTCATAAATGAATTTTAGTAGTTGAGCTATATTAGGTAGCTACAATATTCTGAATTATTGTACAAGCTATTTCGCTTAGCAAACATGAAATGAATTCTTAGAAAACATGAGTTTACTGATCATATTATGTTTCATAAAATGAAATTGAATAAAACTTCGCATGAAGTTTGCTATACTTTTACCTTTGTGAGAGTTTGCAATATTTTAATATCAATATAATCATCAAAATTCTTATAATTTATTTTTAAAAATGGGAACTTGTTTAGACATTGGCTATAATAGAAATAAGGACCACAGTGACTTGCATCAATTATTCACTCTTTCTTATGGAAAACTTTTGTTAGCAGGTATTACGTTCATGGCCAGGTTACGTTTTTGAAGCAATATTAGTACAAACACTGACCGCCATCGAAACAAGATGTGCATATTTGCGGCATGGACATTTAGGGTTTGTGAAGGGGTGTCCTTTTCTGTCCTTTTGTCACAGACTTGAAATAAGACTTCATAAATAAAGATAGGATTTCTAAAATGTGCCATTTTCGCGGACTATCATTACTCTTGGACCTCTAGCAGATGTCTTAAACTGTTCATCTTCTTTTCTCCATGAATCGTTTTCACCCCCAAAAATTCGATTACACCCCGACTGCTTATCAGTTTCGGAAGAGGTCTGACTGCATATTTTACATAGAGCATATTTCCTTTCTTAAATACTTGATCTATTAAAAGAAATATTTGTGGCCTCTTAATATTTTCATATTTTAGAATAATTAAAACTCTGATGTCATCGTGACTTTTCAAGATGATCCTTCATCCGGACACTCAAGAGCAGGGTTACTTCATCAGCTACCAAAATACATGTTACTCAGTTTTTGAGCTGTCTGGATCTATGTGTATCAAACCACTATAGAGTTCTCAAACTGAGATTGGCGCATAAATTGAACTCAAAAAGCGTATATTAACACTGCTGTCCAATGTATTTCAAAATCACTAATAAAGGTTTAATGATAATTCATTTCGAATTTAATGTCAGATCAATCACAAAGGTTGTCCTACAATTGATATTACTAAAAGTAATATACGTATGAAATACAAATCGAAGAAATAAAGGAAGAACGTGCATTTTTAAAGCTTACTAGATTTGTAAAAAACAGTCGATATATACAATTCTGCCATATAAAAGTCATAAGTTTACTCATTAATGATAATGTATCAAATGTAAATTCATATATATACATATATAGAAATGTTTCAGTGACATTCTATTACATCTATTACATTACATTCTATTCACATCATCCAACTTCACAGAAACTGTTATTTACTCCCTACACCTTTACAAGGAGACCATGAATTATGTGCGGATACCTCTGTTATTACCATTACATACAACATGGATGTCCCAGAAATCATCTTTGTATACTTTGGATGTGCTTTATCTAAAAATCACAGGACGTAAATAAGCCAATGAAAGTAATGAAAATATGTTAATATAATAAATAGATATACAACTTTTCATAATGATCACCAATTGAAAATGAAACTTCGCATGAGCAAGTGACTCTTTTCTACTTCATTGACTATGTGTGCTATGATAAGTTGTTAGTTGGCACTGCCAAATTTTTAACACAACACTGCTAAATCTGGCTAAACTGTTTTCAGTCCAATTCACGTGTGAAAGGAGAAGGCAAAAAGTGAAGGGAGGATTCAAGCACAAGGCAATAGATATTGCAGTGTAGTACTTCATCGTGACTGAGGACAAGCAATTTTTGCCAGTTTAAAAGGATTCATTCATATAAATTTATGGGTAAGTGCTCTCTTTCTTTATTATTAGATAAAGGTTTTAAGCTTCTTAGCCCCTTTTGTATCAATTCTATTGCTTACTTAATATTCGACTGTTACATTATACAAGAGATCTCTTGCTAAAAAAAGTTTCATTTCGACGATGCATAAGTGACCTATCAATATTCAATATTAGGGCCTTGTTAATTTGGCTGAATGAATGAATTCGTAGTTTAAGGATTGCCTGTTGGATAGATGTTAATTCCCTCGAAATATGTCAAACGTCAAACCTTACATGTGTATTTCTCCATGAAAAAACAACAGGTCCAGTTTAAACTGTTTGTATCCATGTGCAACACAGAAAAACTGGTTTCACCTCGTGTTCGCGGAAAAGCATTACATTTCCCTTTCATTGTTTCCTATAGTATAAAGTGTTGATATGTTTGTGATGCATTGTCATTCCCTAGAGTTGGTAGTGGAAACTAGTAGATTTAAAAATTCTATAAGGTTGCGTTGGCAAATGATAAACCGATGCCAATTGAAAGACAAGATTTAGAGAAGATAAGAGATGAGGAACTTTGTAACCCAGAATATATGTTCTATTTACTGATATTTTAAGCCATAGTTGCCGGTATTATTTTTGTCATTATTTCACTTTTAAATATGTTGCAATACATTTAAATGCAGTTTAAGATCACACTTTTTTTGTAGTCGTGCATCATGAAAAGAGGGTCAATACAGAAATTTGACCTCGCTATGCATATTTTTTCTGTTCTTTGTTTACCAGAAGTTACGGATGATTACATCAAGATGCAGAAGAATCTGAAACTTACTCCACTTAATCAGATGCTAACAAAAAATCATGTAAGTTAGCAGTAAAGTCGGTAGTGTGCACCAAGGATCCTTTTTTATTTGTTAAGTATTCCAATGAGGCAAACTACATATCCAGCACCCAGGCAAACAGTGTAAGTGTCTCATGAATTTCTATATAAGATTTGTTTTTGGGCTGTAAACATGTTGTGTTCCAATTTCCCCACGTAACTTTTAAAAACCTCTGATAGGGCCGTAGCATCCAGGAGACAGAGAGGCACTTGTCCCTGATATCAGTCAAATTATCGTTACGTACGAATTCAGTGAATAGATATTGTTTGTTTGTACAATGGTGCCCGTCCTCTCTTTGAGGATAATTAACCTGCTTGATTACATATGTGGTACTTTCTCTTCGGTTCAGACCATTGTCAGTTAAGAAATGCTACAATAAAGCAATAACAAGCGTAACGACGCTCGTGTAACAATAGTATTATCACAATTTCACAGCAGGAAGGTAATTTAAGATGTGTGGAAAGGGACAGAAAAAACTTCTCCAACTTTGCCAAGGTAGCGGTTATCCGACATACAAGTACACCAAGAATATTGTTTGGCCATTATATGTAATGATCATATTTTTTTGTAGTCAGACTACCGTATATTTACATCAAAACATGGTTTGTTTGTCAGGCCTTTGAGACTTGTTTCGCTACATTTTTTCACTAGCCAGATACCGTATTCTGATTGGGCAAAAGGCTCCTCGCTCATAGTCACGGTGGAAAAATTAATTGCCTCTGCAGCCATGTTGCTTGGCTGACTTGTTTTAACGAAATGTGTTGGTTCTTCTAGTTTTTGTCCCTTAAGTAACAGATAAGGCAACAAGAAAAAAGACTTTTTAGACGGTGCATTTTCCAGAGAATGGAGAATATGAACTGAATGACCAAACAGTAGAACTTCGTTGCAACACATGCCGTGATCGGCCTAGGGAGTGCTTTGTACTAAGTGCACTGTAATTGGAGCCGCCCCTCGCTGAAAATCAACATTATGAGAAAGAAAACCAGAGACCTTAGTTCTTTATTGGGTAAGAATCTATTGGCCATGTTTCTTGCTATGGAAGATTTACTAAGCAAAAAAAAGATCATGGTAATAGTAACCCCGAAACTCAGAAATACCAGGATGACGTCTGGCGGGGTATAGTTTTGTCTCGGGAGATGAGAAGCTCGTGATTGGTAACACTGGTTACCAGTTGACCATGTACCTCACTTAGGGGTAGACGTTTATAGCATCGATCAAGCTTACAAACCCTTCTATCTCATCAGATTTATATTATCAGGTCAGTTTTTGGTTGGCTGGTGCCCTGCACCCAGGGTAGTGAATGCTGAGAAACCTTTAATCATCAGGTTTTCTGAAATTGATATTAACCCACAAGCTCCGTAAACAGGTCTGTAGATGCAGATGAAGGATCTGCTCATAGTAGTGTGAATGTTCGACATGGGCATCAGCAGACTGCTATCGAGCTACCAGGCCGTCTAGCTTTTAAGTGTTAGCTTCACTAACGATAGCGCCTTAGGAAACAATTTTGATTCTTGTCAATCATTCCTTACTTCTTCTGGTCAGGACACTCAGGCTCTGTCAGAGACCAACTTTGGCTCCAGTATTGACAACAGCTGACGACTCTACAAAACTTTTGTTGCTGTGTTTTTCTCAATTTTTATACTGGATTAGACGTTATTTGGGGGAAGGTACTACTATCAATGGCACATTCATGCATATCATTCTGAAATGAAACACGACATGCAGCTCAAAAGGACTAAGAGGCCAACTATTCGAGATGTGAATTTATGAGACAAGCCTATCACTTCAACAATCATATATTGCTGCTTTCAGGATATGTTGTTGACCCAGTAGACTAAACGTTTGATGCAGACTTAATTTGTTTGACGCCAGCATCCAAAGTA
>JAAAKL020013684.1:0-12336 GCA_010016065.2 Carybdea cf. marsupialis auct. non (Linnaeus, 1758) | reverse complement strand
TACTACTACTACTACTACTACTACTACTACTACTACTACTACTACTACTACTACTACTACTACTACTACTACTTCTGATACTAACACTATCCGAATAATGTCCATCCTTCGAGTATTTGCAGGACAGAACCAAGTAGCATTTCCCACAGGATGCATGACTTAAAGCAACTATTAACAAAATATGTCTTATCTAATAGCTGTAAATGGTATTCAGTAGTTTCTTAATGAGACACAACGATAGCAGATACCAGTATCCTCTTTGTTTTGTAGACCCTTAACAGAATGTATATCATAGGCCGCGATTTTCTAGGCATTTCTAAAGCAGTTGTATAACAGTAATAAGCTGAAGATGCACAAAATTCTACTGCGGCCTCCGGTCAGACTCCCATATGATAAGTGTTTTAGTGCCAAACGTGTGTACTCCAGTACGATATGCCGTCGATGTGCTCTTCCTAACTGACTGCATATGCATAATGCTCTTGGGCCGACCAACCAATGAGTGAATTGTGGCTTTTGCCCTCGAAAATCGTTAAGGCTCACATTAGTCACTCGCGCATATCTTCTACGTATAGTGTGCCATCATTTGTATTTTTCTCCATTCTTCTTCAGTAATTGAAAATATGTCTCTTTAATAGGACTTAGATATTATAGCACAAAAGTACCAAGGCAATGTGTTATCATCGTATACGTTTTATCTGCCCTCATCTCGAGGTCACCTTTGGCCCTCCAGCTTTACTGAAAATTGTTGTTTCTGTTAATCAAGAGTAGTTAGAATAGGACTGTTTTCACTCACATGGATTCTTCTTTGTAAATGGTAGGGTGGCGAGTTCCAAGGCAATAGGCAAGCTGACCTTGAAGAACGCCAAAGATTGGTGCAGCTCGTGCAGTTACAATCCCAAGAGATGGAAGCGTTGAAGGAAGAAATTAATCTGTTATCCAGAAAGGGGGGCCACGTATTGCCTCCTTCTCAGCCTCCAATGGCATCTAGTCATGCATCGGTTTCTCGTTAACTCCGGTTTAGAAATCAAGTAGACGACTATGATACGAACCAACACAGATAGCCCTGCATAGTTTTAACTGGCTTACCCTTTGTCCAGAAGCCATGAACAGTTATATGTTGCCTGTAAATAGATTGTTAACTGTGTTTTATTGTGTTTATAGGATGTACCTAAAAAGATGCAGTTTACAGCTCTAAACTGAGCGATTTGAAAATTGTAAATTTTACAATCAATGTACACTATCATGTTAAGTGGCTAAGAGTCGGTTGGTGTTTTCTATGGCCGAGTAAGTTACTCTTTCACTCTAGAATAGCCACCTTTGATGTTAATTCCAAACCTTGGATAGCGGTTTTCCGCATCGAGCCTCAATGATCACTCGGGCAGCTATTTCAATAGCGGTACCATGCTGTAGTATTTCTGTCGCCCGCGAAGCTCCGTTGACTGCCATAATTGTACACACTTACTTTCTTTTTCCACTACTATACATTTTAAGGAATGACTAAGGAACAAAGTCCAGAAAGTATGTGTATTGTGTTCTGTGCAAAGAATTATTGCATTAGAATCAGACAAAGACTGATGAAAAATTTATTTAATCAGTTCAAAGCCCGTCGCTGCCAGTGTATTGCTGGGGGGGGGGGGGGCACAGTTCCTTTATTTTTAATAACTTTTATTACGCAAGAGGCAACTAATACATGTAGACAAATACACCAGTGGTGGAATACAGAGTCGACTTGAAACCGATTACCGGAAGTCCAGTAACAATTTAATGCTGAATTTGACACAAAAACTCGCTCGAATTTTTCCTCAAAGGGTGACAATGCCCCTGCAAACCTGATCGTTGGGGGGCAATGCCCCCGTGCCTCCCCGCTGCTACGGGCCTGACCAGTTCATAGATATGGATCTGAACCATTTATAATGGGGTAAGCTTTAGAAGAAAATTGGAAACCGCAAAGATGTCTTCGGCAGAGATAATGAGCATTGCAAGGTTACTCTTGAATATTCCAAATAGATCTGCCCATGGGAGAAACTCGAGACTGACGTTGTGTCTAAAAGAGCTGCGTAAAGTGCGACATTACGTAATGTAGCAATAAAGAGTACCTTGGTAGTCTTAAAACATCTAGCATCACTAGCGATTACTTTTATCTATCAGATGGATAGTAATAACAGGTAAACAATGACAAAGGCATCAGATATAGAAAATCTTAGTATGGCGCTCATTGCCAAGAATACCTACTATTTTTTTATTGAAGATGTTTGCTTGGTAGTACAGAACAATAAAACTGCACGTAATAGCGAAAACACTTTTATACTGAAAAGCTTCTTCGTCTGACGCTCCTTCAAAATCTTCAGAATTGAAATTGAGAAGAAATCAATGAACCTTATACCCAACTGTGTTTTAAAAGTAGCCAATCAGATTTCTGACGGCCAGATTGTTGCTTTAACAAAGCAGTGTCTGTGAAACTTAATGTTTAAACGAAGACGTCGAATGAAAAGACAATTTTTTCTCTACAAAGAAATGGTTTTTCTACCTTTGATGTGAACGGATTCGAGAACGTAGGAGCCGATACTTGACGAGTACAAGAAGGAACATGTTGCTTAATTCTGTCAGCTAACCTACAAATCGTACGCCCGGAAATAACCAGCCTCACACTGGCAAGAAAGTGAGTAGACAATAATTCTGCAATCTGTGGAAGGCAAACGGTCTTTGTGGTTAGTTGGAAACTTTTTGTTACTGACATAAACTACGCGTGGGGTCACAGCACCGAAAAACGTCTCTACTGCCTTTTTTATCGGGTTTTCGAATAGAAGCGAAACGTTACCCAGCCCGGATATTATTAAGTACACGCGGCGTTACTTCGGTTCAATCAGATATTCATTGGAAACAGCGATAATTCTGCCTTGATCCTACAGTCGACAACATCTTCCGTAGAGCCATTAGACAGAAACAGCTTTAATGAATCGATTTCCGTGCTGTAAATTCTCTCTTAAACAGATTATAAGTGCGCTGTGAACCAAACTTCTGATAAGGTTCACCTTGCGTGGGTGGAAGGAGGCCCAAAGTTTCCTATTACACAGACACGAATTTAGTGCCATCCTTCTCTACCAAAAAGTCAAGGAATAGCGTCCCTTATAAAGGTAAAAGTTAATGCCCGGTGTAACTCGTTGAGCTTTGTAAGAAATTCATCAGACTCAGACAAATCTTTAGAAGCAGTTTGTCGTCTACATAACGAAAGTAAACGGCAGGTTTTTAGGATTGGAAAAGGTGAAGTTCACAGAACATAGCCAACAACATAGAAATTAGCCAACGGTGGACCCAACTTGCTAGCATCTATTCTTTTACCATGACTGTCGCTGATGTTTGTGAGACCGTCTATAGTGTTCAATTTCCTTGGTAGACGGTTCTCCACACCCGTCAAAGCTGATGACTTATGCTTTTTCTTTAATGTATGTATCCCTGTACTGATTGAATATCTGGTGGTAGCTAGAATCAGGTTCCAAACGCACTCTATGCAACAGTTCACCACCACTTATTACTCGTTTGCAATTTTCAGACATCTCGACGAGAAACATCACGTTCAAGTTACTTGTAAGTTGTTAAACATCTGGATGCATGAGCTTTCAACGGTGCATAGTTTAGAGGGCTTTCAGGCGAGTCGTGGATTGTTGTGTAACTCTGTGGCGAATCAACCTGCCAGTTAGACGACTTACAACTACAGAACAAACTATGCCAATACTATTGTCTACGGAACATCGCCAACTTTTGAAAATTTTGTGAAAACAAAAATGTGTATTCAATTTCTCCCCCGGAAGCACTGCTGACACGGACAAGACACTAGTTTAGGCCGATATGCAGAGTGAGATAACAGCGGAATGAAGTGGTCAAAGACCATCTCAATTAAGTCAACCGGACATGAAAAGCAACTGTAGAACTGCATAACAGTGTGCTTAGCTGTGAAAGCAGTTACCTCACAAATGAAGCAACAAATGAAGCAATTGCTTGTCATCAAGGAAGGAAGGGTTAAATAATGCTTCTGATTTCATGATAGTTTACAATGATTACACGTGTTAACCATGTATTTGTAGTGCTCCTATGTTGAAAATTCCAACTTAGACATTATGACGTCATACAAATATATTGATGTTGGTTAATGGGCCTATTGACCCCATGTTTCTATCTGTTGGTAGTACATTTATACCACTTGAAATGTTTAAGTTTCGAAATATCGACAATTATGATCTTGCATATTTATTGAGCTAATCTGCACACGTAAAATTTTCCCCAAGGTGGACATTTTTGGCAAATAAGGAAGGAAGGGCGGTTCCAACGGTACCAAGTTTAGCTTGTTAACCACTCAGGTTACATCACTTATTTTTCTAATTCGACCAGACTTAATATTCGGACATAGTTAAGAAACTGATTATCTTAATCGTCTTAGTTATCTTAGCTATTTTCTAGATAGTATATATCTTGATATCTAAAGTATTTATCTGGAGGGCAGTTGTTCGTATCCCTGCGGTTGCATCTTGGGGTCCTGAAGGGATAAAAATAACTACCCTCGACAAGGTAAATCTCTAATGCAAGTAAGCGTATAGTTAAAAAAGCTCTGGTTGCAGGAACGGTATCAGTATAAGAAAACGGTATACATTTGCCATTTAAGATAAAATTCCTTACAAATGGACAGAGTAAATGTGTGTGCCTTTCAAGATAATAAAAGGTCAGTAAATGATGAACTGACTAACGAAGTCAAGACGATGAGAACAAAACAGCGGCTCTTCCTTGGATTTTACAATATTTCCATATACATTCCACTGATTTTATACATTGTATCCACTTTCTCTCAGGTAAATCTGAAAACATATACATTTCCCAAGATCATATAAAACCCTATTTTACGTTACTAAAAGCGTTGTCCGGAATACAACCCAAATACTATAAAATGTCTGCAAGTAAAACATACATATAGCTCCCACAATTGTGAGCTTGAGGCTCCTCTTAAATATACTGAAAAGTTCATGTGTTTAACACTTAAAATGTTTTTGAGACTATTGTCTGTTGGTCAGTAAAAAACCGCTCAACTTAGTGCTAACCACGGACGTTATTTTGATTTAAAAAAACTCTGGCGACTATGTGATGTACCGCAAGCGACTATTTTCGTCCAGTTCAAATCTTGGGGACCTTTTAAAATCATTCCAGGGATAAGGCTTATCTGTTTCTGCTGGCTTCTGCCTTGTTTTTGATGTTGCTGTTGACGACCAAGGACTTGGGTAACTAAAAGGAACGAAAGCAATGACAACTGATTAAAGAGCAACTTCATACTTGTAATGAACAAAACCCAGCTCATTGTGGGCGAGCCACCATCAGACAGTTTGTTTGATTTATCAATTTACATGTTGAACATATTTGTTGGCGGCCCTAATAATTATGACGTCACCAGGAGAATGAAATAAAACTCGAAGAAGCTAAACAGTCTTGGTTACATTGCTTTTGCTGTCTGTTTGAGGATGGCATCTCCCATCGATATCAATGTATGAGGGTTCACCTCGATCAGTTGAGAAACCTACTCAGTGAATTACAATGAAAGAAGGTGAATAGACCACAGAATATAGTATATACATTTAAATGTACTCAGGCAGACACATTAAGAATCATGGATCAATAAATCAATAATCAGGAATGTATAACGCAATAGATAAGCCGACAATGCGACAATTTGGCTGCTGGTGGAGGTGACACTTAGGGATCAACCTCCCGAACTGTCGACTAAATTTTAGCACTATTTCGTGCTGTGTTTAAGTCGGCGTTTTCGGAACGAGATGTCCTGGGTTCGATCCCGACCAGTACTATATGCATTTGTGATTATAAATGATGGAAAGATGGAATAAATACACATACCAACGTTATCCCGATTTTACAATACGTGTTTCTAATTTTCGTTTCATTGTATATAGTTATGTAATAAAGATGTTGTGAATAGCAAAACAAGTGGGTTAAGAATTAACGGAAACTCAAGGAAATCGACGTACTTGACTGTCGGTAGGTCCAGAGAAAAATTCGTTGACTCAAGAGCTCGTTCCTTTTGAACATTCTTAAGCCACTCATTATGTGATTGCAGTCTCTTGTTAGTACGTAACGGCAAAGAATTACCCATCAAACTGTTCCGTTCAGTCGACGATCGTAAGTTCTCCCTGCAAAGCAAATTAAAAGGAACGAATTAGAAGGAGATACTGTCTTGCAACATTCCAATACTGGAGTACTGGCAAACTCCAATAAGCTTTAGCACATAAATACAACCGACAGAAAACTGTTTCGCAACAGGGAACGGGTAATAAGGTAATGCAGGTCGATGTACGTGAAAGAATGACCGAGAAACCACAAAAGTCCTGATTTCCACGATCGTTCAGTGCCTATACGTTTAACCCTAAAGTTCCGTCATACTTGGATTTTGGCTGGCTTTGCTTTAGCTGTGTCTCTCTCTGTGTTTCCGTGTTTACATGCGAGTGTGCCTGTTTGTTTACCTGCCTCTTACCCACAATACGTGATTGATTGCCCTATAACTTTGCATGATGGTAGGCCCTGAACGCGCCTATATGCAAACCTTGTTGTGGCTCCCCAACTCCAAAAATATGATTTTTGAAGCAACCATGTGACAGGAGCAGATTTTTGAGAGTGAAGATTTTGCATGACAATAATAATTTTATTTTTATTCATCGGACTGACGTTTGATGATATATTTGAATAAAATCAAAACTTAATCTTAGGAGTCACTATATTTATGTATATAAAGTTGAAGTGTTCTTGCGTGTGTGTGTGTGTAACTGCGCATGTCCTACCGTCTTAACAGACCTCTTAACAGGATTGATCTCGAACTTAGTAGTACACCAAACGGTAGGTCTAAACGTCTACGAGTGAAATTTATAACGCATGTTAAAATGCTTATAGTTTATACAACTTCCAAAATTCCTAAGTTCTCGGGAAATGTGAAACAAAATACTTTTTGGTGCAATTTAGAGAAAGAATCGACAATCTTTTAATCATAAGATACTTAAACATCCCATATCAACCAGATTCATCTTGGATTGAAAACAAATCACCAACAGTTTATTGAAAACCCAGGCAATCGATTGGCAATCTTACTTTTCATTTCTGCCCCTTTCAAATTAACTCAATACCTTGAAGTGGCAACCCTGCCTTGAATTGAGCGAGGAATTAAAAAAAACTACAAAAATCGGATTGGTAATCCTAATAGCGTGTGACACACGTTACTGTCTGCTTTGGGAGGGACGAGATGTTGCAAATTGTAAACGCTCCCCCCTCCCTTAATTTTTCCTCAAAACAACTATGACGTTGGATTATTTCATTTCTATTCTTAGGACTTTTCCTACCATAATAATATCCTGTTATTGTGTAAACATTTGAAAATACGTCCATAATCAAATTGAATGGTTGCGAAGTGAAACGGGTACCCTTTGCTTGTCGACTACATATGGATGCATTTTAAATCTAAAAATGTCAAATCCAAGAACAAAAATCACCAAAGGCAAAAGGTGTGCAGATGCTATCTCTTCATAGTTCAAACGAGATTAAAAGGAGTCCAAATATTAAACAAGAGCAGTTGTTCCAGTGTTTGTCGCGAGTAACAATAGAAGAGTCCTCAAACCGCCGACTCGCATCTAGGAAACAGTTAAAACTATCGACAGCTCTGTAACCATACGGTTTATATACCAAGGCACGCTCAGTATGCCTAAGACGATCAGGTAAAATAGTCCACAAAAATCACGGTGCCAGAAACGAGAATGTAAATGTTTTTCATACTTGGCCATCGGATATCCCCATTTCAAATCATCTGGTTTTTCGTAACTCGGCTTTAGGCGATCTCAAATAGAAATAAGAAAAATTAAGCGTAAAAATGGGGAATTGTTAAACAAAAGTCAAACGATAAGGAATTTGCTAAGAGCCGCAAGGTAGAAATCTTTTTCACGACTAAGAAGAAAACATTTCTTTAGAATCCTTACCACCGAAGTACTGTTTCCACTTTTTCTCCATTTGTTCTTCCACCGTTGGATCAGGGGTTGCAAGAGCAGGGTTGGAGAATGCTTTGGACTCAAAGTCTCTGGAGATCGAAAGAAGAAAACGGCTGTCATAGAAATAAGGTATCGGGTACAGCAAAATCAACTTTGCTATCGAATGTTTGATCAGAATGACTTTAATCACAGGAATGGTTGATTTTGATTCGATTTTCTATCATCTATTCAATTTACCACAAAATAAACACTGAAACATACGTTAAACATCGTCATTCGATGAGACCGTCTTAAAAAATCGAAAATACACGCTATAAGGCACCAACTTTATCTGCGTGGCTACACCAAACAAAGATTAACAATGAGCATAGAACCCTCTCCTTTCTACACTAAAATTCTAAGTATTCATAATACATGATAAATTTCACGAATCTGAAAATTACACTGACAACCCAATAGTAGAGAGGTAGTGTGAGTCGAGGAACATTGCAAAGTAGTGAATATTTAACTGTAGACCTTGAAATGATATATCTTACCAAACCAATTGATGAAGCTCTAAAAACCATAATGTGTTTACAAACCATAATGTGGTTACAAAAACTCTAGAATATTTGTGCCACGTTTCTTACCTGTTTCCCACCCACGTTTCTCACCTGTGAAACATTTCAATATGAGTTTGTAGGAATGGCTTTGGTAGCAATGACACGAGGTAAGTCGGAGCGTGCCTTGGTTAGGTAGTTCGGATTCAAGTAAGTAGAATAAAATATTTTACTTTCTTCAGTAGCCTACGTCAAAGTACCTGCAGCATTTCAAAACTATCACGTCATAAAAATAACCTTAAAATAACCTTACTCGCTTAACCTAAAATAACCTTACTCGCTTTTACTCCTACTTTCATGATAGTTCTTAGTTTTATCAATAGCAACGTACGATTGCAAAACAATTACTCAGAAACTGTGCTCTCTAAGACTGTCCTATGACCTTTGAACATGATCTCCCAAAGATCGCAATTGCAATTGTTTGAAACGACAATGTAGGTGAAAGATACACTACCTGCGGGGCACATTTGTGTTAAGATCTGTGCTTAAATCAAAATTAAATGGTTCCCTATAAACAGGATACGAAGAAGCTCTTTGGGAAACTGGGCTGGAAGAAAAGCCGTCATGTGCTCTTTGCGTCCCATGTGCGCTAGCCCCTTGCAAAGGCACAGTATCAGTAGGTGTCGCCACCAATGGCCTTTGTATAGATCCAAGAATCCTATTAAGTTCCATGTTGACGGTGGCAAGGGATGATACTAGCGCGGCATCATTCGCACGTCCTGAGGATGCAGTTCCCTTCGTCTTACCATGAGGCATGGCGCCTTTCATGTTTCGCTTTCCCATGGAACCTCGCTTTCGATATTGTGGTACACTTTCCACATATTTAGCATGAGTTCGATTGATATCACTAATTTCACTGCTGAACCCACTGCTGTCGTCATCACTCAGTGCAGAGGATAGGTCAAGCGCTCTGTGCAGTGGCTCCTGCAACACAGTAGAAGTTAACTTCTTACTCCGATGATTGAAATCTGGGTAATCTTCATATT
This sequence comes from Carybdea cf. marsupialis auct. non (Linnaeus, 1758), assembly GCA_010016065.2. Classification (NCBI taxonomy): domain Eukaryota; kingdom Metazoa; phylum Cnidaria; class Cubozoa; order Carybdeida; family Carybdeidae; genus Carybdea; species Carybdea cf. marsupialis auct. non (Linnaeus, 1758). The sequence goes on along the minus strand of JAAAKL020013684.1, from coordinate 2,730 downwards.
CACTCGTGTCGGACGTCTGCAAAAAAACATAAGAAACTACATGAAACCTTTAGCAAGATTAAAACACGCCTCTCTCCAGATATTGGGAGGAGGGAGTCTTGTAGTAAGTACATTTATGATAAAGAGTCAAGCGAATAAAAAAGAGGCAGATCAAATAAAATACTCTGATACCCGACCGATCCCAATATCATTGACAGGACACGAAGGCGTGGCAGCTTACGACGCGAGTCCGTCAATAACTTGCAGTTAACTATACTACAATCATACGGTCTATTCTATCTGTTTTTCTACAAAAGGCACATTTCACGCAATAACTATGGCCTCATTTCTACAGAATGCTGTCTATACAATTATAAATAATAGCCACAGTACATTTTCGGATTTTATAAGGCACTCCATTTAATTTTAATTCCATTTACTTGACCGCATTACTGGGCTGTCTCTGTGCACTACGTTTGACAACAGCACTTGGAGTACAACTACGACCCGGTCCCTGCTTCATAATGAAATCGCTCAGTTTAAAATATGAGGCATACAGAATCAAACCTGTGAACATTATCCCTGAAAAAACCTGACAAACAGACATCGTTCAATTTGTGCAGGCTCAGTAGTCTTAGCACAGCATCGAAATGTGATAATTTTGTAAGAAACATGAGTCTAACAATACTACTCTTCTTACACATGATAGAAGGTACTATGTTTGATTGCCGACGAATAAATTTGCATTTGCAGATTTTGGAAACTGCGGTGGCCTAGAACGTTAACCATAGTACGTCACAAAGAGTTGTTTCTTTGCCTTACCAAAGAGTTGAATTTATCTGTAAGAGAATCTCATTGAAAAGCAAGGCTCTCTACAGTCAACTTGCATAGCATTTGCAATTTATATCGGTCAAAATCTACTAACGACGTCGGTATCTAGTGATTTGCATCTCACAAATTTTACGTAGTCCGCCACTCCATGCAACTTCAAACCTTAACTATATCCGATCCTTGTTAACCACAGAGACTAAGCATTCGCCAATTTAAAAGTATTTGTTGCAATCATTGTCTTGCTTTGCTCACTCATCCCACCACACCCATGAAAGGGGAAGTAAGAACAACTCAATTCTAGTATCCTCTCCGACAACACAGCGCCTTTGTTCAGGCGGCCAATCCTTATCATCCCGCGTCACACTTACGCTACGAAATTCCGCGGACGTTTTAACAAGATATATGAACAGCTTACTCACATAAAATCGTCATTTCTTAGCAAGGAGTTCGGTAATAAATTTGATGCTCAGTTTGCATCAATATGAAATCAAATATGAATAGAGTAACATAACAAAAGGAGAGGGGAATACCAAAAAAGCCATAAACGCAAAATGTTAACGACTTCATGGAAATTGCCGTGGGAATACATTTAAAGTATGACGTAAATGAAGATGATAGAGAAGGTTGGTTTATACATGAGTTATCTAAACAAGAAACAGAATGGAAAAGAATAACAAAAATAATGTACAAAATATGATACACTAATAAAAGAACAATGAAAAGAACGCAAGGAGCGGAAAAGACAAAGAGTAACCAATTCTTATTCAACTGGCTTAATTCCCATTTACATGAGGTCGCCAAAGAGTAACCAATAAAGCTAAACAATTGTGCCTATTCGGCAATCTTTTGATAAGAGTGTGGCAATAAGTTTGTAAACAATTTAAGAAAGGGCCTTATAGAACATGGACTCATTAAGAATAACGTTAACTCCTCTCCAAGGACTTTTCGATTATTACTATTACCATTACTAGGCAAACATACCTCTTGAAATTTAGCTTTAGCACTTTGAAGCAAGAGTGTTTCCTTCGGGCTTAAACGCTAAGGAAGAAGCAAAACGTCTTAAAGGGAAACTGCAGGAAAATGGTCCTTCAAGAAAGATAGATATATGTGTATATATAGACTATAGACGTGCTTTGGCCTTTGAATCGCCACGTAGACCCGACTATTGAAATACGTACTCTATTGCGCCTCATATTAAGACCTTACTATCCGCATTAAAATGTATCTTATGATGCACTGCAAATGGAACTGCGAAGTAGAAAACTGCACTATACATGGCCTAAAGATAACATACGATAAAGAGTTTTAACTGATGGACATAAAATCGATACGGTGAGGTAAACTACAAGCGATGCTATCCAACTTTGCTATTCAACAAAATTTGAAGTCAAGCAACGATCAAGACCATGAGTTAAATAACGAAAGTGTTGTCCAAATGTTGCATGCGCAGGCACCCTACCGAGAGGCCGAAATAATCCCCATCTGAGGAGAGGTACCATCTCATTATAATGACGACATCTATTTTTACCTCACACACTAAGTATAAACGTGGTCACACCCTTGGCGGTGACCTCCCTACACAAAATGGTTTTATAGTCAATTAATCCTATTACAAGTAGTTTGTAAAATAACTATAAACTGCGAAAAACAAGTGTATTTGATGGGATGATATGTAAATCATACCGATTTCCATAAATTTGAGTGTTTCCCATTGACATCACTATTGTCCATGGGATCCTACGATAAAGAATACATTGCTTTAGATTAAGATGTATGATAGTAAACGTTAAGTTAAGCAACTGCAGCTACATGAACCTTACCAGTAGCCTTGTAATACAATTGGCATATACAGTATACTCTCGATAAGTGATACACCGGATAACTAGGACGCCCGCTATGTAGTACAATTTTTCTCGGTCC
>JAAAKL020013683.1:0-12336 GCA_010016065.2 Carybdea cf. marsupialis auct. non (Linnaeus, 1758) | reverse complement strand
ACGAAGGCCGCCGATGTGATTATTGAAGCGCATTCACGTGTTCGAGAGAAAAACCAACGGATTACCCAAACGGGACAATAGATCTAGGAACCGCGGTATCCGGATAAGCAAAGATTCTGCACTAGGGGAACCCGGTAGCTGAATCTGCTCTTGATGAGTCATTGGATTAGTAAGGAGATTTACGAAATGCCACTACGAGTCATGACCTGGAACATAGCAGGGGCGAAGCTGTTAGCGCACTTGGACGGACCTCCGCACCACGTTGCGGCGACATATACAATGCGCTATAATGAATCATGGCAGATGAGTGTGCTTCCTTATTTTCGAGCTGGGCAACCGGCTCAAATATATCCTGATGTCATTCTGCTTCAAGAGTGCATCGGCTTTGAGAATACATCGCCTCAGCCCTCGATAAGATGGCAGTCTGGCGCAAGCATCCTTCAAGATATATTCGAAGGCTACAAGTGCTTCTTCTTTCCCGCTCTAACGAGTCACGGGAACCCACATCCGCACAGATGGCGCCAATTCAGAGAAGGTGGCAATTACGAGCACCATATACCGGACTACATCAACGTCCAACAAGGGTATGGCATCTGCGTACGCAATGAGAGTTGCCTTAGGAGGCTCTGGGTCGACGAAGAAGCGACCGTTGGTGCGGCGGCCTCTGATGATCCTGCTGGTAATTATCATCTATGTTTCGAGGCTGTGCCTACGAGGACCGGTATGTACCTTGGGGGGCGCGACACTGAGCAAAGGCTGGCAGTGATGGGTAGACTTCTTATTGGAGAAGGAGATGACGAACAGCGTTATCTTAATTTTATCAATATTCATCTAGCTACGCTAAAGGGGGAACGAGCGGGGAACATTCGAATCAACAGGCTGGCGAGCGCTATTAGGTTGCGCCAACTCGACACCATACTGGATGATGTGGTGTCCGCATATCAAGAAGCCATTGCACATAGAGTTCCACGTGCCCTAGGCAGACGGAAAGAAGACGTTTGGATTGTTGCCGGAGACTTCAATTCAACCAGGGGGTCCGAAGAGCTGATGTTCATGAAGCGCGTGGGATTCGTGGATGGCAACCCGAACAAAGAGATAGTCGATCTCGCAAGGCCGTCCCTCTATGATGGAGTTGTTGGCACTAAATGGTCTCTTGACGATCCCGGACGTCGTAGCGTGGCTCCTCTGCTGCCGCCCGCAACGCTCGACTACATATTCTGTGGCCTGGAAAGAACTTCATTCTCAACTGGATGCTTAGACGTCTCGGGCTCCAAAAGGCCGCTTCGCCCGTTTTTCTTAGATAAAAGATTCGAGACGGATCACGCAGTCGTGTTTGCTTCGTTTGAACTCTAGTAGATGAGGATTTGGAGATGTACTCATGCAGAACAACGGAATGGAGCGAACGCCTTGCATTCTTCGCTCGTACTGACGGAGCGGAGTCGGGCTTCGAATGCAGTCGCGATACTCCCAGACGTCGCTCACTCCTCAACGTTATGTCCACTTAGTGTTGATGATACGGTTCTCAACTCAATTACATCAGCAATTTTGATGATGAAGGGTCGAGAAATCATTAGCCTCTGGTCGCTATTGCACAAGTAGATCGAGGAGAAAGTATCGTGAACTTCAATTGGTTGCATTTGTCAGATCTGCATTGCGGGATGCGCGGGCATAAGCATCTTTGGCCAAACGTGAAGAGCGCTTTCTTCGAGGATCTAGGCAATCTTCACGAAAAGTCCGGCCCGTGGCACGCTGTGTTCTTCACTGGCGACTTCGTCCAGAAGGGTAAGCGGGAGGAATTTAGCGAGGTCACTGAACTCCTCGGTCAGCTTTGGGAGCGATTTCGAGCATTGGGCTCCGATCCGGTACTATTGCCCGTGCCAGGAAATCATGATCTCGTAAGGCCAGACGTGAAGTCCGCCGCGAGTCTACTGTTGAGGCGCATCATCACCTTGTGTGGAATCGATCGTGTGATCGGGTTAGGCCGAAGGGTTCGGGACAAGGCAGTGTCCGCGGATGCAAGACAAACAATTGTACGAAGGTACGCCCAACAGCGGTGCCAGTTGCCGTTAAAATACTGTAGATAATAGGTTTACGGATTCCTGCCAAATCCGAACTCGACCTTGATGCCGGCAAGGCGCACGAACGAGTGAGTTTCGTCGGCAATTGGCCTGCTGACCGAGCCTGAGGATCGCCAGATTAGCTTCTACGCGTGATCTCGGCGCAATTTGCCCAGAGCGTTACAGAACGCTGAAGACTCGGGCCTCTGATCTCACCCTACTCGCACTTCGCGTTAGCCGGCCTGGGCTAACGCGAAGCTCATCCAGGACTCAGGGAGGCTGACCGCGTGCACGAGCTTGGGCGACCACGGCTGAAATCTCGACGACCGGAATTTCTCCGCGCTCGACCTGGCCCGAATCCAGAATCTCGATCCGCCGTGTCGGTGGCGACGATGGACGCCGTGGCGGCGGTGCGCCGGTGAAGGAAAGCGCTGGCGGATAACAACCCTCGGGAAACCAGTCGGCAGCCTTCAAGTTGCCGCGACGCAACGCTGCCGACGCTTCACAGCAATGCGCCAGGAATGCGGCAAGCTCGGTTTGAAGATCGACGCGGGCCTTCTTCGACGCGACGTGGAACCTCGGTTTGGACGAGCGCTTGGCCTTGCGGGTCGGCGGCTCGTATGGATTCTGACTCAGGATCTTCTCGACGCCGGCGACCGCATTTCCATTGCGACGCTCTTTGCCTTCTTTTTCGATTTCATGGATCAGTGCTGCTACGCGATCTTGGTATTGCTCCGGTGACAGGTGCCGAAAGGTCGGTAGCGGCGCGAAGCCGACGTGATAACGGGTCGCGAAGGCGTATCGGCCAATGTCCAAGCCGCGGTTCCGGGCGGGCCATCCTTTGCGACGGTTGAACCGATAGCCTTCGAGTGGCTCGCCGTCGGCCGATGCGTATTGTGATCCCGCGGACAGCGACTGCCTGGTGGCGGCCGAGATTTTTGTCGATCATCAGATCCGCCAACGACTGGAATTGCCTCTGCCATTCGCGGAGGTCGACGTCGACGAGACGATCCCGTGGGCGGACGGCGAAGGGGTGCTCCAGGCCTCTAGATAGCGGTGCCAGTTGCCGGTAACATTCTGACCTGAATTAATGACCGCTTACGGCAGCGAGATGTTGAATGAACTCCTCGAGGAGTCCAGGTCTGGCTGCTAAACCGGGCCGTCGAACAATAGGCGAAGCGGGCGGAAGCTGCCGCTTGGCCTTGATCTCTATGCCGAGGGGAATCTAGTTTCATGCCTGAGCCCGATCCAACGAGAATCATGACATTTGCAACGCCGAAAGATCTCGGCCAGTGGCTCAAGGTGAATCACGCCACCGAAAGTGAGCTATGGGTGAAGATATTCAAGAAAAAGACTGGGATTCCGAGCGTGACTTGGGACGATGTCGTGATTGAGGCGCTGTGCTGGGGCTGGATCGACGGCGTTAAGAAGTCAATCGATGACCAAGCCTATTTTCAGCGAATTACTCCCAGAAAAGCGCGAAGCAACTGGTCAAAAAGGAACACAGAGCATGCGGAGCGTTTGATAAGTGAGGGCCGGATGACGGAGTCAGGCCTCGCGCATGTTCGTGCCGCCAAAGCGGACGGCCGGTGGGAGAACGCCTATGCGGTCAGTGAAATGAAAGTGCCCGCGGATTTCCTAGCAGCACTGGAGAGCAAGCCGAAGGTGAAGCAGTTTTTTGAAACGCTCAATAAATCGAGTCGTTATGCCATCGCGTACGGATTGACAACTGCGAAGAAGCCCGAAACCAGACAGCGGCGGTTTGCAAAATTCATGGACATGCTTGTCCGCGAAGAGAAGCCGGGCTTTGGTTCTAATAAGACGAAAAAGGCATGACAAACCGTTGCGCACGGAGTCGCGGATCGCGCGGCAACTGAAATCGATGTCGTTGCCGCGACCCGGTGAACGATGGCGTTATCCACCTCAGAGACCTCAGAGACATGGCGCCACCGCAAGATCGAGCTAGTAGCCGGCGAAATCATGATCCCGGGCTCTATGGCGTTTAATTCATGCGAGATAATGACTGCGTCAGAAGACATCCTCCAACGCCTCGACTCCGAGGCGCGGCTTTCTGAGCGGTGTGGGCTTTCCCCTGGGCACGGCGTTGGCCTGGGCGATCACGACCGTCGAGATTGTCGGTGGTGGCCTGCTCGCCCTGGGACGCTGGATTCGCCCGCTGGCGCTCTACTTTGCGGCCCAGCTGACACTGGGCATCCTGCTCGTGCACGCGCGTGAGGGCTGGTTCGTGGTTGGGGCAGGGCGTAACGGGATGGAGTACAGCGTGCTCTTGATCGCCGTTCTGATCGCGGTCGCCTACGCTGCGACTCCGACGTCGCGCTCGCCGTCTTCGACCGATCCCTGATCCCGGCGTCCTAGCAACCTCGACGTTCGGTCCGAAACATCGGCATCGACGACCGCTTTGCCTTGCGGGTTGCGAGCCTTGCTGGCGCTGCATGGCCGCGTCGCTGCCTATGGCAGAATCTTTTTTGAGGGAGGTTGCTTCGAGCTGACGCAATAGCAGATCAGTCGCCCCTATCGTCCCGAATTTGGCGGACGATCGCTTCAGAGATCCGACGAAAGGAACTGCTATATGCCCCTTCAATCCACAAATCTGTTTGCTCTTCCCATGCTCCGTACCTGTCGTCGTTGGGTCGTCGTCGTCGGCTGCGTGATGTCGATTCTTCTCCTGGCCTCGGTGGCGTCGGCCGATCCGTATTGCGATCCCGCGGATAGCGACTGCCTGGTGACGACCGAGATCTTTATCGATCATCCGATCCGCCAACGACTGGAAGTGCCTCTGCCGCTCGCGGAGGTCGAGGTCGACGGGGGGACCCAATGGACGGACGGCGACGGTGTCCTTCAGGCTTTGTGCAACACCTCGGACTGCCTGGCCAAGCTGGCACAGGACGAGGTGAAGGTCGAAGATCAGTGCAGCGACTCCAGCGGCGTCAGTCGATTTTCGCTGTCCGGGGAACGGCCGATCTACCCCTGTGGCACGGACTGCGCAGTGCCACCGAATATCGGTGGGGTGGGCAATACCTGGTCGGCGCGGACTGCCTTCCACTGGGTCGAACAATCGATCCGCAAGGCCGAGCTCTATGTTCATGCTGACGATATTCCTTCGGTCACTGTTGAGACCAACCATACCGCCGCGACCCACTCGAGTGGCGTCCACATGCTTTGTGCTGGGTATTGGGACGCGCCTTCCAAGACCATCGAGCTCTTTCAGTCGGGAGGCGGGTGCGGCAATTCCGGAGAGACGACGATCGCAGCCCACGAATGGGCGCATGCGCTCTATGATGAGCTGTATTCCGCCGAAGCTCCGGGGCCGATCGACGAGATGACCAACGAAGCCCAGGCCGACGTTCACGCGGCGCTGGTGTCCGGCGACACCTGTATCGGCCGCGGCATTCGCCATGGCGAGCGGTGTACCAACTGTCGTGTGGGCTGTGACGGACTGCGCGATCTGGAAGCGTTCAGCTTATGGAGCTCGAAGCCGGCGAAGCGGCAGACCGTTTTTGATCCGGAAGGTCTGGCCTGCCCGCAAGGCTCGGGCCTGCTCGGCGCCTCGCCCCACTGCGAAAGCCTGATCGCCAGCACTGCTTTCATGGATCTGGTCAAGCTGCTCAAAATGCGCGACGGCGGCGTCCTGGGCACCCAGACCGCCGAGGAGCTTTTTTACCATTCCCTGCCTCGGCTCCTTTCTGCCTACCGATTCGAGAGTGGACTCACCACGGGGTGCCACTTCGGCAGTTGGTATGACGCTTTATTGCGGGCAGATGATGCGCTTTACGGTGACAATTTCATACACAATGGCACGCCCAACGGCTGCTTGATCTACCAGGCGTTCGAAGCCCACGACATTGCCTGCAACACACCGCTAAACTGCTCACGCCTGATCACTGCCGGGCCGGATCAGGAGACCTGTAAGGGTTCGTCGGTTTGGATCGGCCCCTCGCCGTCACCGAATCACACGATTTGGTGGAAGCACGGAACACTTGTCGCGCCCGTCACCGGTTCGCCGATCTCGGTCGTGTCGCAAGATGCAGGCCTTGCGACCTACACGATGGAGGCCACGGATTCCACGAATGGCAATTTGTCGACGGACGAGATCCAGGTTCGCAGCTTCTCCTGTGAAGGGAGGTTCGACGACGATTTCGATGGCGTACCGCTGCCCAATTGGGAGATGACCGGCCTTTGGCACCATATCGTTCGCCCGACCGACAGCTGTCCCACGAAAACGGCCGGTGCGATGTACTTTGGGCTCGACACTTGTCATTACGAGACCTGCCGTCCTGTCTATGGGGATTTGATCTCAGACGTTATTTCGATCCCCGTCACGCCGTCCCCAGGGAAAGTGCCGGCGTTGACATTCCTCAGTCAGCGCGACGTCGAGAAACACGATGAGCCGATCACTACCGATCGTGCAGAGGTCTGGATCGAGGAGTGGCCCAAAACCCCGACGAGTGGCGCTGATTTGCGTTGGGCCCGAAGCTCGGCGACCGAGTTCAAAACCTGCGGGCCGGGAGGGGTCAGCTGTACCCCTCCGATCCATCTACAAATGCCATGGGAACCGGAGAACGTCGCGCCGATTGCGCTCCAAGCCTATGCCGGCAAGGACATTCGAGTGCGCTTTCACTTCGACTCGCTAGACGCCTGGAATAATCGCCATGTCGGATGGCTGATCGACAACGTCAAGGTCGATGAAGTCGGCGTACAGGAGGTGCCGGTGGGGTTGGCGCCGCCGACGTTGACTCTGATCCGCCCAGGAGACAGGGACGTGTTGCCGTGCTGCAAGTGCGCGACGTTTGAAGCTTCAGCCGTCGACGCCTTGGGCAACGACATCAGCGATCAAGTGGTCTGGAAGTCGGACATCAACGGTCGGCTCGGCGCCGGCCGGGGCATTCGAATGTTGCTCTCGCCGACGTTGCCCTTGGGCCAGGATCCACATCCAGAGGATGAACGCCAGGAGTATCACACGATCACCGCATCCGTGATCGATCGAGCCGGTCAGAGCCAATCTCTTGATTTCATCTTGAAGGTGCCAGACGACGGCCAAGAATGCGTCCTGTTGAAGAAGGATCCGGCGGAACAGCGCCGTAATTGCGCAGGCATGGGCGATCGATAGTTCGGGCAAGGCGGGATTTGGGGGGTCATGGACACAAGTGGGGTCATGGACACAAGTCGTTCTCCGGCCGATCCAGCCGCACGCGTATCTCGCTCAGGTGGACCTCGACGTTGCGCACCTCATCGTGCTCGGCGCCGAAGATGGCGATCAGTGCCTGCCGGCTCGAGCAAAGCTCGACGTCGGCGTCCTGCAGGCGCCCTTGCTCCAACAGACTGGCACCAAGATCCGCCCGAGTCAGGGCGATGCGCGATCGGCCGGTCGCTTGATCGGCTTGCGGCAAACGTAACCGGATCTCCAGGGCCTGGCGGAAGTGGATCTCGGCACGTCGAGGGCGGCCGGCTCGACGCTCGAGGTTGCCGAGACGCATCAGCGAGAAGGTGACGGCCAGATCGTCGCCGGTGGCGCGACTGACGGCTAACGCCTGACGGTAGGCGTCGCCGGCGGCTTCTGAGTTCTCGGTGTCCCGGTGCAGGTCGCCGAGCTCGCGTAACGTCAGGGCCTCGAGCTGACGATCACCCTGTCGTCGGACTTGCTCCAGGCTCTGCTCGAACGCCTGAAACGCCTTTTCGTGTTGGCCGGTCTGCCGATAGAAAGAAGCCAGGTTGATCCGGTTCCACAGTTGATTGGGGTGACTCTCGGGCAGGATCGTTTGATCGATCTCGATCACTCGCAGCCGCAACGTCTCGGCCTCCTCGGTCTTGTCGCGCTCGGTCAGCAACAGGCTGAGGTTGGTCATCGCCGTGCTCACCGACTCGTGCAAGTCGCCGAAATGACCCTGGCGAATGCTCAGCGCCTCGCGTAAGTGCGCTTCGGCTTCGTCGATGCGTCGGAGGTCGTGATAAGCGAGGCCGAGATTGCTGAGCGACTCCGCAATGTCCGGGTGGTCGGCGTCGAGCTGCTGGCGGCGACTGGCCAAAGCTTGCTGATAGAGCTTGAGGCTGATCTCGGCGTTGTCTGGCTCTTCGGAAAGAGCCGTGGCCAGATCGTTGCGACTGGCGGCGACCTGCAGATGATCCGGGCCCAAGAGACGCAGACGCAGGTCGAGGGCGCGCTTGAACAGCTCGGTGGCGGTGTCGGCGTCCCGCTCTAAGTAGGCGACGTCTCCTAAATGCTGCAGGCTAGTAGCGACATCGACATGCTCTTCGCCCAAGCGTTCGAGGCGTTCGTCGAGGGACTTCTGAAAGAGCTGACGAGCTTCTGGGTAACGGCCCCGCCCGAGGTAGACCTCACCGATGACGTCGCGCATCTCGCTCAGCAACTCCGGTTGATCCTGCAGGCGATGTTCGAGTTGCTCGGCGCCTTGATCGAGCACCTCGAGCACGGTCGCCTCGTTGCCCTTGGCGACGTTGGGATCGGCGTTGCGAAAGATCTCGGTGAGAAAACCGGTGACTTGATCGCTCTTGGCAGCTTCGCTTTGCGCGCGTAACGTCTCTTGCCGGGCTCGCTCTGCCGCCTGTTCCGCGGCATCTCGCTGCTCGCCGAGTCGCAGGGTATAGAACACCACCAGGCCGACGATCGTCGTCAGTACCAGCGCAGCGGCGGCCACAGCGAGGCGATGGCGGGCGATGAATTTGCGACCGCGATAGGCCAAGGTGTCGCGACGGGCACTGACCGGTAAGCCGGCGAGATGGCGCCGCAGATCGTCTGCGAGATGCTCGACCGAGGCGTACCGTCGGGACGGCTCCTTGTGCAAGGCTTTGAGCACCACGGTATCGAGGTCGCCTTGCAACCGTCGACGCAGGCGTTCCGGGCTGCCTTCCCGAGTGGCGCAGACGGACTCCGGGGTCACTTCGACGCCGGCCAGCTCGCGGCGGGTCTCAACCACTTCACTGGGGAGCAAGGGCTCGACTTCACACACCTGGCGCTCGAGCTCGGCGCGTCGATCCGAGTGGTGCGGCCGATGTCCGGTCAGCAGCTCATAAAGTAGAACCCCCAGGGAGTAGACGTCGCTGCTGGTGTTCAGCGGCTCGCCTCGAATCTGCTCTGGGCTAGCGTAGTGTGGGGTCAAGAGACGCAGCCCCGGTACCGTCGGCGTGAACCAAATATCCGCCAGTTCGGGATCGAGCAGCTTGGCGATGCCGAAGTCGAGCAATTTGGGGGTGCCGTCCTCGGTGACCAGGATGTTGGACGGTTTGAGATCACGGTGGACCACCAGATTTCGATGGGCATATTGCACGGCGGCGCAGACCTTGAGGAAGAGTCTCAGGCGCGCGTCGATCGGCATCCGTTCGTGGTTGCAAGAGTCGTGGATCGGTTCGCCTTCGACCAACTCCATGACGAAGTAGGGGAGCCCGTCGGTGGTGTTGCCGCCGTCGAGCAAGCGGGCGATGTGAGGATGATCCAGGTGAGCCAGGATCTGCCGTTCCTGGCGCAGGCGGCGCAGGAATTCCGGATGGTCCAAGCCGTGGCGCATGACCTTGATCGCCACCTGCTGGCGATAGTGCTCGTCGTCGCGTTCGGCTAGATAGACGCTGCCCATGCCGCCGCGTCCGAGAGTCTTCACCAAGCGGTAGGGACCGATGTGCTCCAGCGGCGGCGCCGACACGGCCTTCGGGGAGAGGTCGAGGGTCGATCGCTGGCTGTCCAGAAGGTCTGCAGCGTTGGAGGCGCTGGCTTCCGAAACGCTAGCGTCGTCACCGGCATCGGTCGTCCCGCTTTGGCTCATCAACTGCCGAATGCCGGCGATCGCAGCGTCGATGCGCTCGCCGGCGCCGACCTCAGCGGCGAGCAGCTCTTCGACGTCCCGCCGCAGGGTCGCGTTGCCGAAACAGGCCTCGTCGAGAAAATCGACGCGTTCCGCACCTTCCCTCTCCAAGGCGCCGTGGAAGAGCTCCTGCACCCGCTGCCAGTGGGTGGTGGAGTCGCCGACGTCGCGGGCGTCAGACCTTGGTACGTCAGACCTTGGTGCGTCAGGCCTTGGCGCGTCAGACCTTGGTACGTCAGACATTGGCCCTGACCTCTTCCCGACCCATGGCGCGACTGAGCCACGCCCGGGCGATGCGCAGCTCGCGCTCGACGGTGGCGTGGGAGACGCCGAGGACGTCGGCGCTCTCCCGAATGGTCAGGCCGGCGAAGCAGCGCAGCTCGACGATGCGATGTTTGCGGGAATCGAAGGAGGCGAGATCATTCAGCGCATGATCGAGGGCCAGCGCCTCGATCACCACCGAGTCTTCTGCCGGGAGATCGGTGGCGGTCAGCGGCTCGTGCCCGCCGCCGCGCTTGACGGCTCGACGCTGACGCGCGAAGTCCATCAAGATCCGGCGCATCAGTCGACCGCAGAGGGCCAGGAAGTGCAGTCGTCCCTCCCATTCGACTTCAAGATCCGCCAGGCGTAAATAGGCCTCGTGGACCAGCGCCGTGGTTTGCATCTGCACGTCGCGAACGTGCTCCCGTCGCAGTTCCAGATGGGCCAGCCGCCGGAGCTCCTGATAGACGATCGGGATCAGGAGATCGCGAGCCTCGTCGTCTCCCGCGTGCCAACGCAGGAGAAGATCAGTCACCGAGCCCGACTCCGGCTGCCTATCGCTGATCAGAGCCCCGTCCTCTTTAGAGACATAGGGCAAGCGTAGAAGCACCCGCCTCGACGGTCAATCTCAAGCTGAGAGGGTCAACTTCCGAAAGAGACGACTTGGCAAATCAGGCGAGCGGAGAGGTCCATACAGCACCAGAGTAATGCTGATGGATTTTCTGGTCCTTGGTGACCAGAGGCGCTTCTCGTAACGAAGCCTGGCTGACAATCAGCCGGTCGAACGGATCACGTGTCCAGGATTGCTCAAAAGCACGTCGCGCCATTCGTTCGACCAGTCCATGTGGACAAAGTCTTCAGGATCGCCCCGCATACAATCTCGACGCTTCAGATTTTCTAGCTTGCGGCGTGGCATTTCAGGGACAATCCGGCCACTACATTCGAAAGACGCCGAAACGACCGGGACTATCCTCGGCGGTGCCGCGTGAGCCCAAACCCCGAAATGCCGAGTCGCGGTAGGCCTGCCCTGAATGGATCGCCGAGAGGGAGAGGCCGAGCACGGTGCGGGTGTCACGGGGATCGATCACGCCGTCGTCCCACAGTCGACCGGAGGCGAAGAAGGCGTAGGACTCCGCCCGGATCTGACCTTCGACCGCTTGCTTGAGCTTTTCGTCCTGGGCTTCGTCGAACGGTAGCCGGGCGCGCTCTGCCGCTTGACGGCGAACGATCGACAGCACCCCGGCCAGCTGTTCCGGTCCCATGACCGCGATCCGGTGATTAGGCCAGGAGAAGACGAAGCGTGGATGGTAGGCGCGGCCGGACATGGCGTAGTTGCCAGCGCCATAGGAGGCGCCGATCATCACCGTCAGGTGAGGCACGGCGCTGTTGGCGACGGCATTGATCATCTTGGCGCCGTCTTTGATGATGCCGCCTTCCTCATAGCGCCGGCCGACCATGAAGCCGGTGATGTTTTGCAGAAAGACGATCGGCCGGTTCTGCTGATTGCACAGCTGAATGAACTGGGCGCCCTTCTGGGCCGATTCGGAAAAGATCACGCCGTTGTTGGCCACGATTCCGATCGGAAAACCGTGGAGGTCGGCGTAGCCGGTGATCAGCGTCGTGCCGTAGGTGGCCTTGAACTCGTGAAAGCGAGAGCCGTCAACGATGCGGGCGATCACCTCTTTGACGTCGAATGGCTGACGGACGTCGGCGCTAGCGATGCCGAGCAGCTCTTCGGAGTCATAGCGGGGTTCTTCCGCTGCCGGTCGCCGCTCCGGGGCGCCGCCCCGGTACAGCTGGGCGACGATCTCGCGGCCGATGCGAATCGCGTCGAGCTCGTCTTCGGCCAGGTAGTCGGAAACCCCGGAGACCCGGCTGTGCATCTCGGCGCCGCCCAGCTCTTCTTCGGTAGAGTCCTCGCCGATCGCCATTTTGACCAGCGGCGGCCCGCCAAGAAACACTTTCGCGCCGTCCCTCACCATGACCACGTAGTCGGACATGCCGGGCACGTAAGCGCCGCCGGCGGTCGAGGATCCGAACACCAGGCAGACCGTCGGAATGCGTTCGGCCGAGCGCCGAGTCAACTCGCGAAACATGCCGCCGCCGGGCACGAAGAGCTCGGCTTGATGGGGTAGGTCGGCGCCGCCAGATTCGGTGAGATTGACGATCGGCAGATGGTTCTGCAC
>JAAAKL020013682.1:0-12337 GCA_010016065.2 Carybdea cf. marsupialis auct. non (Linnaeus, 1758) | reverse complement strand
AGTTTGAGAATCGTCGTGGGACGTGAAACTCGGAGTAACTGAGGTAAACTTTTGCAAGTCCTTTGATTTGTATATACCAGATTCCATGGGGCATTGATTTTGATACTAATGCTTAATTTATTATGCACACACATACACACATGTTTACTGAGTATGTTGCAATTTCATTTATATAAGTACTCAGTCAGATACAGGCTTGTGTGGCACTGATGAAGCTAACGGTAAAACAAAAAAATAAGGTTGCTGGTGATGGTAAGAATTAGGGATCAACTAACCGGATTGCCGACTTTACTATTGCATTATTTAATGCAATGATAAAGTCTTTATTTTCAGTGTGGGAGATCCTGGGTTTGATCTTGGCCAGCACCTCAAGCACTTCATGTTTAATGAGTTCTATACTATGTAGCTCATGACTGTGTCTGTCTGAGTACTTATACTCAAGCCTAGAAAGATGAAGTACCTGTCACAATGCATGGTCTGTGGATTGTCATATGTGTTTGGGAATGGGTGGTGGGTACTGTCAAATGGTACGGGAGATGCAATAATCACTATGCACCGTAATTTCCCTAAAAAGAAGATTTAAGTGAAAAACTGAAGCTTGTGATTTCCAATACTCTTTTCTCAACTTTGATACATTTATGAATGAATTGACTGATGGACACATTTGATATTCCTTCCTTTGCTAAGTTGCAAGGGTTTGAGTACCTCACCTCCAAAATTCCAAGGCACTTGATTTGGACATCTAACCCTGGCGGCCTTCGAGCTAATGCAGCAACTTGAAGTTAATTAGATCTGTCTGTACAGCATATACAGCAAAAGCATCCATGGATACTCTGTCAAAAACTGAACTTGTCAGGTTCTCAGCACCCACAATATTGTATGATATCTCATCAAATCCATGTTTGGCTATGGACTGAACAAAGACCCCAACTCTAATCAGCTTTAAAACCACATACACAGGGGACTTAACAACAAAACCATCTCTAGCAATAACAATGTTATGATGCTTCATTTGTCATCAGTATCTGTTCCTACGATACAGTTACATGTTATCACAGCGATCTTCCTAAAAAACTACATTTTGGGGAATAGTACCATATAAATTTGGATTCTACTTCCCAAAGATATGAAATACTGCACCAACCACACATAACTAAATAAAATAAAATGATAGAAACTTACCAATAATAAATTGATGCAATTCTTCCAATGCATCCAGTCTATGAATTTTTACCAAAGCCTCTGCCAAAGAATCTAAAGTGGCTGAATTCCCACGTTTTTTACACCAGCATTTGAGGCCTTTCTTTATTGGATTCTTTTTTATTTTTTCTACAATATAAGCAGGTATGCCAAATTCTTCTAATAATCCTGTCCAGTTATGACCAAGTGGTGACTCACTTTTGAGTAGGGCTTCAAATTTACAAAAATGTTTTCGACTGTTGTAAAATTCTTTCACTGATGGCAAATTTTGATCAAGGATACCTAGTGTATTTAACGTACTTACTGCCATGACTTCTCCACTATTAAGTGGGTAACTTTCAGACCTGTTAAAACGGGAGAAAATAAAGGATCATATGAATATTATGTTCCTCAGCATAGGGAGGGCATGAAAAGGTGCACTTGTGAACATTTTGAATCTCATCATTGTAGTAATGGAAACATCATAAGATGTTTGACAAAAGAATGCCAAGCAAATGTAATGAGTTTACTTTTGAATTACTTCCTATATCAAAGCATAGCAAGCTACAATCACTGTTGATGATAGTGGTGCTGCCAACTTGAGCACTGTTTGTTCTACAAGTTTAATACACATACCATAACAATTATGGTACAATTAAATGAAAAGTGGTTTTTCTACTAGTCTGATAGGCACACAACAATGATATGGTGCAACTAAATGGTTTCTTGAGCAGTGGTTATTCTACTAGTCTGATAAGCATACAACAATAACATGGTGCAACTAGATGGTTTCTTGAGCAGTGGCTATTCTACTAGTCTGATAAGCATACAACAATGATATAGTACAATTAAATGGTTTTTTGAAAAGTGGTTATTCTACTAGTCTGATAAGCATAACATAATGACTATGGTGCAACTGAATGGTTTCTTGACCAGTGACTATTCTACAAGGCTGATAACCAAACCACCCATTAAAATTTCAAGCAATTTTTGTTGCTATTGTTCATTGCAATGGGTGTATAACAAGTGACAATCAATGTAAAATAAAGTCTTTGGTGATACACTGCCTTGATCTTCAAATTTCCACAACTGGCACTGATCAATTTACTAAGAGAAAAGCTATTGCCACTAATAGGCATTTTCATGAAAATATCAGCCTCTATGTCGCAAATTTCAATGTTGTTGAAACTAACCATATTTGGGTATAAACAAAAAGCTAAGAATTTGTAGTTGAGGATTCATGTTTCTTGTGGTTGAAAAGCTTTTCTCGAGTGGCACTCATCAGAACCATACATCATAACTATGTGGCATAAAGAACAATTAGAAAAGAGCAATATCACAGAAAACATTAAAACATCAAGTTTCAATTGGTCAACAAAGAAACCAAAGCAGCCATGTGCAAACATTGATGATGATGCTACATGAACAATACACTGTCCCCAACAAACTCTTATTGGTGGCAAAGTTCTGATTTATATTTCTTGATCCACAATGCCTCAAAAACTCTCAAGTGCCCATCTGATCGAACATGACACAAAACTTGAAACCAATCCCTTGTAAATTCAAACCAACAATCTGGGTTTTCCAGCAAATGTTGACAAATCTATCTTGGGTTGTTGACTGCCATATTGGATCTTCTAATTTGCATACCCTCAGAGAATTGTTCCTCTTGTCTGTGCTTTGACGGACCACAGCTAGTACATGCTGGTTTATCCTCTTGACTACAACTTGCAAAGTATGAACAATATACCAGAGTCTGCAATGGCATTCATAATTGTAAATAATATCACTTTTCCTTGGGTTGCTAGTGCATCTTTTCCAGCAGCAGGTAAACCCCTTCTTGTGGTGAAGACAAAACAGGCTTGGCAGATCTGAGATAATACAATGGCTTCTCTAGCTTTACTAGTGAAGAAAGTGAACTGCCCATTATCCATGGCACTCAGAGATATATGACACATCTTTCATGTGACATCAACTGTAAAACTGCAGGTACTCAACTAAAAGATTAACAGTCATTGTAGCTGTCATTTTTCATTATCATTTTATCCACATTGCACAAATTTTCACATTGCCGTCTTCATTGTTATTTGCATCTTCTCATATCTAAATAAATTCTCTGATTTACTCAAATGAATCTGCTATCCTGACTGAAAAAGGCAAATTTTTGTGCCTTTCATATCTTTCCAAACAAAGGAAACAGAGACTAGATTCTTTACTTTTTGACTAAAATAGTTCAATATCAAGGGGAGCCCACTTAAAAGCTGCAAGAGGATATGAAGGTGCTATGGATTAGCAGAAAGAATCCAACCTGGAACAGATTTGAGTACACCAGAGCCTTTACAAATCAACTTGATGTAGATTTGGGTATATACAATTCTTGGTCACAAAAGCTGATGGTTAACTTCAAAAGCCAACAAGAGAGAAAAAGCAGATGCAAACTATATACTGTAATATAAAGAAAGAAAATGACAAGAAGCAGAAATGCTTTTACATGGAAAAAGAAACTGAATCATCTGGTTTTACTGACAATGGGCCACCAGAAGGGCGAAATGCTACTGCCTGTCAAACAGATTTGACTGCTCCTGACATTTCTGACATGGAAAGGACTTGGTAAGAGAAAACAGAAGAAACTTGCAAGCTAAATAGGGCTCAGCTAAGCATGTCTATCAAGCAAGAAGCTTTCCAAAACAACAATGAAAAGCTCAAAAATATATCCAGGAGAAGCATTTAAAATGTTTCAGATAACACTTCCTTTGTCCCAGTAACCCATTGGCATGGTATGGTATAAGGTTCTACATTTCCTATCATTTTGATCTTTTGCAAATATCTATTCATAGCATTCTGATCAAGAGATTCACTCAACAGCAACTGGTGATTACCATCTTGTATGTATATTATGAAAGTTGGTATCCTACAGTAGTAGAGTGTTAATAGTATATGTATATGGCTTTATGATGGTTCAGTGCCTTTATAAGGCCATTGCTTCCCAGGTTTCAGCTTGGGCATGGCCAAAACATTGATGATTCACATGATTATACAGTTATTAATGTTAAAGATAAAATGCCGATGGCAATGACTTTTTTAGGCAATGTACCAGAAATAGACTGCAAAAATTTGATACCTTATGGTCCAAATTCCGTTAACTACTAAAATAAAATATATATTAATAGTGCTTTCACAAGTGAGGCCATGACAATATCCTTGGCATTTTTTGTGGGATAAAAGGAGTATTTAAGGCCACAATATGAGCCAATACCAGTTTTTAGTTCAGAATCGCATACCTATAATACATCTGTCACACTTCTGTTGTATGTTAGGTACAGTTTCTTGTATGGTATGTATACACAAGTTAAAATGGAAGTCCATTCTATCCCTGATATGTACATGTAACATGTTTAGTATTAAGAGTGAAAAGAGGTACCACATACAACTTAAAAGTGAATACCGTTTATATCATCCGATTGGGCACTTTTGATGTAAGAATTCAACCAGCATACCTGGCTTTCTATATCTCAGAGGAACACAACTACTCTAACTACTCTTGAAAGTGTGTGACTATTACCATAAAATTGACCTAATGTAATTGTTCACAAAAAGTTCACAAAATCCTACACAAATCAGTTCATTATTCTTCTCTATCTAGGTGCAAGGTCTGCAGACATTGGCCATTATGTCCCAATCAATCCTGCTCCTCGTGAGAATCAAATTTCGCTGCCACTCTTTCTGTTCTTCATCCCCAAATCTCTCAATTTCCCCAAGAAAGTCCTTGTTGTCATCCTCTATCTCTACTTATTTCTATTCTTACAGTTAGCATCAAGCTCTTGTGCCCCTCTGTTGTCACTATGGGTCCCAAGATTTCCCTCTGCTTCATTTGAAGTGCCTTTAACACATCCCTTTCCATTCCAGCTCTTCTTAGCACTTCAATTGTTGTGTAATACATCCAATATATTCATAACATTCATCTTATGAACCATATTTCAGGGGCTCCAGCTAATTCTCCATCTTGACTGATATTGTCCAAGATTCACATTCATACAGCCAGGTAGATGTTATGTAACACTGCAGTATTCCCTTCTTGTGAGTATTGGCATTTCGTAGTGTTTCAAAATCTTTCCTAGCAGATTAAAAGCCTCCCTTGCTATTCCCATTCTCTGCTTTATTTCAATGATCCATTCACCAATTATAGCCATGCTGCTTCCCAAGTAGTTAAATTTATCCACCTGTTAGATTTCATCATTCCCAATTAATAATCTGCCACTACTTTGCTTCTACACTATTCTTGTGATCTATTTCAAATCATTTCCCCTTGCTTTCACCCACTACCAAGAGACCCTGCAGTCCTTACTGAGAGTTTGAAATGAGTGTCGAGTCATCTGGACATTTCAAGTTTGTCAGGTTGAGGCCATCAATGCAGATTCCCTCCAAAGTGTGTAGTCTAGTTCTCTTAAGATCTTTGCCCTGAACACAACCCTCTCTTACACATTTCTTGATCTTGACATCTTCACTCAGTTTATTATCAATGTGCATACAAGCAGTCTGTTCCCAATAAAGGTTGTAGATGAAGATGAGGTCTTTGCAGTCGAGATCTAGTGCCAACAGGTCTTGAAACACTTTCTCACAATGGACTTGGTCAAATTCCAGGAACAGGATTTGAATAATAAAAATGGTGTTTCTTTTACCAGCATCTTCCACAAGACTGCAAAGATTTCCCCCAATTTCTCTTCTGATCTTCCCTTAAGCTAAGTGCATAGTGATCTTCAGAATATCTTTGATCACAAGACTCATCAGCTGTATTTTTAGATGTGATTCACATGTTGCAGCACCTTACCTTTTAGGTAGTCCTATGAAAGTAGATTTACTAAGATCTTCTGGGATTTCTCCACGGTCATAGACTAGATCTGTTAGTTTTTCCATGCTAAAGCCATACAGAAAACTAGAGGTATGCTGGTATAAATGTATGAGGAGCATGGTAAAAGGAGGGTGGAGGTGAAAACATGTCCCCAAAAGTAATGATAATGATGAAGACGAGGAGGCAGATTACAGCTTTGTGCACTGTAATGAACAAATACGAAAAATTGTTGGAGTACAAAATGTATCTAGTTATGTCAATGTCCAATACTTGAAATATATTGCCCATGTATGTAGAGCGGAAAACAATGCAATCACAAAGAGAATGCTGTTTGCCAAAGCAACAAAGCTATACTACCAAAATTACAAAGTTACTTGGAGTGGACATAAGTCAAGCCAAGTGTGCAACACAGTCAAAGAAGGAGTTTGCCGATTTTGTGTGGAAACGCATTAGCACACCTTCGTGATGGCACAGAACATCAATGGAGGATCTCACAGGAAGGAAGAAAGGAAGGAAGGAAGGAAGAAAGGAAGGAAGGAAGGAAGGAAGGAAGGAAGGAAGGAAGGAAGCACTTCTGTAACTGTCTCACTGGGTCTAGCAGCCTTGTTTCCTTTCATTTTCGTCAATGCTGTCACTACTTCAGATTTTAAGATTGCAGGACACCAAAATTCTTCTTTATGGCTGGTCTGTTTCCTCTGTCTTCATTGCCAACAACTTTACTTTCTCTCTAATTATATTCCATCTTTGAATTGTATACATCCTGAGAGGCCTGGAGATCTACAGTCACAGATTTCTTTGATCATTTCATACACTTGTCTTCACATTCTGAAATGAGCTGGCCATTGTTCTTTCCTTCTCTACACTTTGTCATCAATTTCCTTCTAGTTTGTTTTCCCTTTGTTGGTAAGACCTTCTTTGCTGCTATGTGTTAGTGCTTATTTGCTCCAGTTGTATGCTCCATTTAAGAAATCTCTCTTCTTTGCCATTCTGCTCAGCAAGCCAATGTTTTCTTTTGATTTTTCCTTTTAACACTTGCCCTACTATTGCATCACCTAACACCCTAATAATCAGTTGGTTAACATTGCAGAAGGATAAGTCACAAATACCCTTCTCCTAGAATTCAATTCCCAGTTTCAAAGTCAAGAATTAAGGTAGCTCTTCATTTGGCTAAAATAACCAATTTTAAATTACAAAAAAATTAAAATGAATCAAGTCAGCCAAAGGTATACATAAACTGTAGTTTGAGGATACGTTCCAGGACTTTTGGACACCACTGTTTATGGTATGCCAGAAATTCAAAAATCAATCATAGGTCTCCATTCCATGCAATCCAATGCAACCTGTCATAGAATTTCTTTACAATACAATAAAATAACCTGCTCTCTGGTTTTGTAAGGTCTGTCTGGCTTTGTCTTCCCATATTATGAAGAAGAAGTAGTCAATACTGTCGCACCCACCAGTGCTTTCCAGTCAGTAGCTCCATAAGTGGATCCGGTATGTGTTGGCGACATCAGAGGAGGACTGCACCACTGTTTTGACCCCTAGCCTCCTGACAGTATTCTCACCTTTTAAAACTGACTGTGAGCATCATTCCTTTCAAAATGGCCAAACCACCTAAGCCTCCTGATACATTATTAAAAGAATGGGCTTCATGCCCGGTTGCGCATTGGATCATCCATCTCTCAATGAAACCCCACACATCCGTTCTATCATCAACACTTTGTTTTGATGTACCCTTTATGGAGTCTATGATCTTGACAGGCCAGACATGTAACATTGAACTACAAACACATGAATAAAAGAGCTATCCTTTCACATTGGATATGTTGCTTCAATTTTAAGCTGAGTTCACAACTCTCAATATCTTCCACCTAATCCTAATCCTTGCAATCATACTATATTCAGCCCTGCCACATCCATCCAACATATCCAAGGTAAGGGAATTAATCCACCCTGCACTTCAAGGGCATGGCGTTACTACAAATGCATGAAAGTGATATTTTCTGGCCTGTTTCACTTGGTAGGCTCTCTGTTTGGTCAGTTGAATTTCTGAAGAACTTTTCATCCACAAGGGACCTTTTCACAGTTGGTGGCATGCAACTAACATGAGAATATATGCTTGGGATACGTTTATCTTGCATAGTGATAGTGGCAGGAGTAGCTTTACGCATCAGACCACCAAAAACGTCAAATTATAATGGCTTAAAGCAGTCTGTAGCCTACTACTATACGTAGAACATGAAGTTCTGATACCCTTTGTAAACCTGAAAGAGTCAAATGACGCGAGGTTGGGTTTATCATCTCATTTATAGAAGATTGATAACATGGCCTATCCCAAACAAGTTGCAAATGAGACTGACATGTTACTTAGCATTTGTGCTCAGTTTGTAGAATATTTATCATGGATAGCCTTACAAGTATTTTTTACACTTAAAAAGGTTGATAGCACTACAACCACTGATGCCGCTGTCTGACCTGAAAACCTGCCGAAGATAGGGGCCAACAATCAGCGGGTCTCCTGTTTGGGATCAATACATATTTATCTCTGGCACATATGGATGATTACCCCCCCAAAAAATTGAACATACAAATTGAACCTGTAAAAAGCCAATTTTCGTGATTAAGTCAAAATATTACAGTTAACACTATTTAGTCTCCAGAAAAATCTCGGTCGTCGAGTTCAGTAGACCGACCTGCAACATACCGTACCTATGATATATGTGGTTCTTTCGCTAAGCATAGCACTGAAATGACGCTTCTTCAGCTTCGCAGCCTGGCAAAGCCTTTGATAATTGACAGAGGAGTTTAGAAATCCGTTATGTATGTAACTGATCACCGCAAAGCAGCATACAAAAATTCTGCAAACTTGAAAAGTGACAAAATGACAACGAGGAATATATACCGGTAGTATATACCTAAAAGGTTAAATCTTTAACCTACTTTACCCTACGCAACGAGAAACATAAAGTTTTTGAGACGAATGAATATCCAGTAAAATGTCACGCCAAATATTCCTGCAAAACTACGCTTGTCGCTGCAAGTTCACTTTTTCAGCTCCTGAAATTTGAGCTGTTGTGTTTGTGCCCAGTGAGGAACAACAGGTCACGTACAACCGTGACATGAGTCATAAACAAGCAGGAAAAATAAAACTTTTAGGTATCAGTATACGAATGCAAACCTACCTGACTGTTTCATCTAACACCAAGTCGTTAGTGTACCGCGAATAAACCTTTTCCCTTCAATATGAACCTTCCCTCGCCACTTTTAAGGTGACTAACATGGACGGCGGCGCAAATCGATAAAGAATGTTTTTGAACCTAGAAGTGAGGTCTAGGTCCAAATAAAATTCTGAACTTCGTCACAATGGCATCAAGTTATTGGGAAATGATCATGCGAGTCGATGACGTAATTTATACCGCCATGCATCAGGGACACGAGAAAGTGCCATGACCATTTGGGTATAGGCAATATAGAGGTTTTTTCGAACACAATATTTGATGAACGAGGGTGTCATTGACTCAAAATCATTTCATATTTCCTTTCACTTGATTTTTGTGTTGTGAATTTGTATAACAGAATCATCATTCATCAGGTCAAGTACATAGGACCTACACATTATCAGAATGATCAGACTTATTGCTTTTTAACTTTATTCTTATGAGTCTTTGAAGTAAAACACCCTTAATCGTAAGCTTGAAATAGATTATGGATTTTTTAAATTTTAAGCCTATTCCGCTCGGCTTTTTTCACCTTCGTTTCTCCTCGTGTGTGTGTGTAGGGGCATAGATTATGGAATCATCATCATCATTGCGTACTTGCTGTCTTAGACAACATCATGCTGTTTATAATTTCAGTGCAGCTTTTCCTGCCAGAACGCAATATTTCAAAGTTCATGTAAGATGGTATTAAGGTTGTGATGAATTCGAAGATTTGAATGTTCCCTGAGCTCGTTAAGGATAGTTGATAGCCACGAGGGTTTTGTGGTGTCCAGCTGGTCGTTTGGTGGGTTTAATGAAATGATGGAATGATTGGCTTGCGGGAATGCTGGGGGACGGTCTTTTGAAGTGGCCAAACCATGACAGTCTCCGTTTCAACACCACAGCACTCTAGGGGTTCATATTTGTGTGATCGTACATGGATTCATTTGATACTTTTCGTGGCCAGTACACTCTGATTACTTTACAGCAATAGTTTTCTTTGAAATGAGTCTACTTTATCTTCATGAGATTTCGTGAGGGTCAATCATTCTAAACTATTAAGAAAGATGCTTTGAATACTCGTAGACGAACAGCTTCCCTGACATGTCGACTATCAAGATGTGCTTCAATGCTTTTAGACTATCAAATGCTAGCCCTTTTTATGTTCGATATTGTTCTCTGTGTCAAATAAAGAGTCCAGTAGTTTTCCTTTTTTCCAGCTGTTGTCGGAGTATCTGCTTACATTGCACTTGTTCCGTTACCATAGCTGCGTGTTCGTCACGATTTCACAGTCCAGGAATCATATTAGAGCTTTCATCTTCTACTGCTTGTCTCGTGTCTTTTTATTTCCTGTCGCTTTCGTTTTACGTCTAATCACCCTTTGTTTTGTCTTAAGGCTTTCTTTTTCCACTTTATGACGCTCAAGTGACTGTCTTCAGATAGACTGGACTAGGTACAGTAGGTTGTAGGTAAAAACTTTCGCGAGTGATGTGCTAAAGTATTCTGTTATACGAGGACATACCAAATTCGGCAAGATGTTTTATATTTGAATTACATACAAGTAGAATGTTAAGTTGATGTAGGAGTTGTTATAATTAGTGCATGTATGTATTGTCAGTATGTTTAGTTTACAATGACGCTCATGTCTTTAAAAGAGTTTTGTTGTTGAAGCATCATGCTGTTTTCATCAATAGGTATGTTTAGTTTATGTTATTTGTAAATTTTGTATTTATATCACCTGTCTTAAACTAGGCTTATTGTTATTTGATTCTAGTCAATCGTCACACTAAATATTGGATGATTAATTGTATGAGGATGTCTACAGTAAAGTTCAGTTGTGATGGCATTCGATGCAATTCCTCTTAATCGTTAGGACAGTACAGTACTTTGTGGTTTTAGTAGCATTGACAAATAGGTTGTTTTCTTTCAGCATTTCTGGGACGATCCGTTCGACTTGATTCAGTTTTTATTCATCTGTGAGCGCATGTGTAATGTCATCTGCAGATTTTGGGTTTACCTCGACCATATGTTCGTCTCTATTTATTAACTAGTCAAGAGCTGACCACAATGGCTTGTTGTAATCGATTTGTTAGATATGAGGTGGAAGAGGTTTGATTGAATAGGCGAGATAAATGACACAGAGCAATTTCAAAATCTCTGGTTGGAGGGAGCTCTTAAAGCTCCCTTATGTAACTTCACTGCAGTGGATGTGTGGAAGGGTGTGTAGTCCTGAGTCGAGTCCGGTCTTATGAAGGGTCTGGAGTTACGATGTTCCCTTTAAAAGTGGTCATGGTTTAAGAATTTCCGTTTACTTGGAAATCACGAGAATAATGTATGTATATATAGGAACTGACAGACACAATCGATGATATAGGTATGAAATAACACAAAGCAATAAATAGTGATATATGTTGAAAGAACTTGAGTTGGGCTTTGACCACCAAAGAGGTTTTTAATTCTATTCCTGCAGTCAGGTGGCCTAATGAAGAAACGACAAGTTTAGAAAGTTTGCCAGCAAGACTATGCTATGCTATGCTACTATTGCCGATATGCCCACATGTTATAGGCTTCGATCTTCTTTTCCACTTTCTTTCAGAAGGTCCATGATTCACATCCTTATTTGGCCACTGTAAAGGCTGTAGACCGAAGAAGTCGCAACTTGAGATCCTTTTTGATGACACTGCTCTTCCAAATCGGTTTCATCTTCTGCACAGTTGTTCTTGCGATTGCCAGCCTTCTATTCACTTCCTGCATGTCATTTAATTCAGTGTTGATCATAGATCCCAAGTATACAAATTCTTTTACTTCTTCCAGTTGTTTTCCTTCAAGATAGGATGCTGAGAGATCACTCCTGTTTTTGTCAAGCACCTTGATTTTTGTCTTTTTCACATTCAAAAGAAGGCCTTTCTTACCGTTCAAGTACTCAGCTCTTTTGAGTAGAGCTGCCATTGTTGGTTCTACCTGTTGTTTCTTGATGTTGGTAAATATGCTGGGAAGCCCATCTTGCGTAAGTCCGTCCAGAGAAGGTTATTCACATTCACATTCACATTCACATTCACATTCACATTCACATTCACATTCACATTCACATTCACATTCACATTCACATTCA